>CAKNYM010053115.1:465010-491339 GCA_932195095.1 Andricus curvator
AACAAAATAGTTAAATTTTCAACCAAAAAGATGAATTTTTCACTCAGAAGATTAATACTCTACCACGAAAGGCGAATTCTCAACAAAATACATGCATTTTCAACCAAATAGTTGAATTTTCAACTTAAAAAGATAAATTTTCAACCAAACACGGAGTACTTAAATTTTCGTTTGAAAAAAAATAATTTTCAACCAAGAAAAAAATAATTTTTAAGAAAATACTTCAATTTTTGACAAATGAAATCAATTTTTAACTATAATGATGAATCTTCAATAAAAAAATGAATTCTGAACCGAAGAAATTAATTTTCAACCAAAAAGATAAATTCTCAACCAATAAGATTCATTACCTACCAAAGAAATATACATTTTTAACAAAATACGTGAATTTTCAACAGAATAGTTGAATTTTTAACCAAAGAAATGAATTTTTAATTAAAATGAGGAATCTCTAACCAAAAAAAAATAAAATTTCAACCAACAAGATAATTTTCTACCAAAAAAGACAAATTTTCAACAAAATGCATGAATTTTCAAATAAAAAAATTTTCAACTCAAAATGGAATAGTCATATGTACAGTTTAAAACATTTATTTTTAACCATAAAAAACTAATTTTCAACAAAATAGTTAAATTTTCAACCAAAAAGATGAATTTTTCACTCAGGAGATTAATATTCTACCACGAAAGGCGAATTCTCAACAAAATGCATGCATTTTCAACCAAATAGCTGAATTTTCAACTTAAAAAGATAATTTTTCAACCAAACACGGAGTAGTTAAATTTTCGTTTGAAAAAAATAATTTTTAAGAAAATACTTCAATTTTTAACAAAAGAAATGAATTTTTAACTATAATGATGAATCTTCAATAAAAAAATGAATTTTAAACCGAAGAAATTAATTTTCAACCAAAAAGATCAATTTTCAACAAATAAGATTCATTTTCTACCAAAAAAATATACATTTTTAACAAAATACATGAATTTTCAAGTAAAAAAGATAAATCTTCAACCAAAAATGGAACAGTTATATTTTCAGTAAAGGAAATTAATTAAAAAAAAAGAATTTTCAACATAATAGTTAAATTTTTAACCTAAGAACTTAATTTTCAAGAAAATACATGAATTTTCAACTAAAAAAATTAAATCTTCAACAAAAATGGAATAGATAAATTTTTAATGTAAAAAAAAATTTCAACCAATTAAAAAAAGTAGTTTCACTTTCAACTAAGTAGTTTAAGTTTCACCGAAAAATGTAATAGTTGCTATTTTAACCAAAAACGATTTTAATTTGAAATCAAAAACAGTAGTAATAATAAACAAATTCAAAATATAAATCCGGCGATGCCGCATAAATTTTCTTTATTTAAAATAATAAAAATACGGTTTAAAAATGGAGAAACAAGAGATACAATCACTTGCAAAATCAGGAATGATTCGACTTAATTGTCATATAGAACAAAGTGAATCACAATAATTGTTTAAAAAATAAATCCATATAATTATGTAAAGGTAAACAAAACAGCATGGCACGACAGACAAGATGGAGTCCTTCAATTGCCTTTCGACCTCGTGTTCACAAAATACTCATTAGTCATACACGGATGAATTATGACACAAAACTATAAGCTCTTTCAAGAGAGTCACATTTGAAACATTTTAATGCTAAAATTCAAAGTATATCATGCATAAAAACCATGAAAGACTCACATTTTTTAACCCGGCCATCTTCCGGCATCTTCATCTAACGTCCTTCAGCCCATTACTGGGTGGCACCGGGATGGCACCGGGCACGATGGCCGGTGGACGAATCTATTTCATTTAACACACTTTGTTTTAATCATTTTAACCGTGAAAACTCGTGCGCAGAAAAAATCACTGTCAACACTGGATTAAATAATGACATTTTAACGAAAATCAAAGCCTCTAGCATCACTTTACAATAGGCAATTGTCAGTTCATATAATGTTGATTGCGCATTTGTTCTAACCGCCATTCCCAACGATCGAACCTTTGATTTCCGGATTCAAAGGTTTACTTTTACAAAGTTTTTAGAGAAACTTGTACATTTTTGACAATTGTAAAAATAAATTGGACGATTTTAAGTGATTACGCATTAGGTGCATTTCCGGAAATGCCGGCTTTTAAATCGAAAAATGTTCTTGATATGATGGTCAATGCTGGTTGTCACTTTACCGACCGAGTGATCGATGTATCGAATTTTTTTAATAACAGATAACAGTCTGACTACTGACTGAGTGTGAATCTGATAATATTTACAAGTTTTTTTTAAAGTTTCTTTTTATCTTTCTACAGAAAATTGATGACGGAATGCACTCGTTTTAATACTTTTCACCTATACGAATAAAAAACATTCTACAGTTGTAAATATGAATTGAAAGTAAAAGTGCTTATTTTGAGGTTACAACACGTTTACCTTATACGTTTTTTATTTAATACTTTTCGTGATCAGTAATTTGCCAGTGTTGTTACTTTTCAACGAAAAGTGTATATTGACTCTGTGATTCTAAATTTAAAAAAAGAATGACGATTAAAATCTTTCTACGCGAAAGCTCTGAATGTTTGAAACTGTCAAACAAGCTCCAAAATTTCCTTCACGACTCGGCTTAAAAGAGGCAAAAATACTTTAGACAAGATATATAATTTAATTAATAAAGAATGTTGAATGCAAGAAGAATGTTGTACACTGCTGTGAAGCACTCTACCGACCTCACTTACAGTAAAATGCTGAGGCGGTATAAAGTTAGGTTATGTTTTTCACAAATCATGGGCTTTCAAAGCAGATTAGAATTTTCAACTGTTCATAAATTAATCAATTTAAATGAGGAGGCATTGGAAAGTAAAAACATAGATCCGCGAGTGCAAAAGTGGGAGGACAAGTTATTATATTCTGATTATGTATTGACTAAATCATTAAAGTTTGGATACAAACTAAACAGAAGGATCGAGGTTCAAATGGAACGCAAGGTAGCTTTGAGAAAAAAACAAGAACTTATGAGTGCCCCTGCGTTAAGCATTGCCACAAAGTATTTAAGTAATGATCAAGAGCCTTCCGAGGATAAAGATGAAAATTCGAAAGAAGAAGTGAAAGAAGAGGCTCCAAAACCTATTTATATGCCCTATGCTGCCAAGGATACTTTTAAAAGGGTAAACATAGAAGAAACACCTAAAGTTGAAGATGATCCGATTTTGAATGAAAAATTTAAAGTACTGTATGAAAAATATTTAGAGGCAATGCAGAATCCAGAAAACGAAAGCCAAGAAAAGAAAGGTAAGATGTTTTTAAAATTAATATTCCCCTGCGTTTCCCGTTTTTCTTCGAATTCCCCTTTCTGCCCTATTATCGAAAAACTTCTCATTTTCTTCTTAAATATTCGATATTTGAAATATATTGTTCGCTTTACACCCAAAAAATTATTCTATATATTCGCACACGATTGAAACCCGAAAAATCTTTGAATTTTTAATTTAAATTTATTATGATATGCGTAGTGAAAATTTTATTTATTTTTTAACTTGCAGAATTATCTATTATAATTAAAGTAACTTTTTGAATCGAAAATTAAAAATTTTAATAATTAATTTGTATAATTAAAATTACATTTTTTATACAGCTATAATATAGAGCAAGATATATAGCTCTTAATGCGTCTATGAAAATAATAAGATGCATCTGTATCATATTCAAGCACTTAAATAAATGTAACTATAAAATTGCAATAAGTTTCAAGTGCTAGAAAGTATAGTCCATTGAAAATAAAACACTCTTTAAAAAAACTTTAAATTAAAACATTTTAAAACATGATGAAAATGTGAAAACCGGAGACAGAAGTTGTTCTCCAATATAAAATTAAATTATATAAAAAATGCATACTTTTTAATTGAAATGTAAAAAGTTAAATAATTAAAAATGGAATGTTCCAAGTTCATCAACTGCAAAGTTAAATGTTCGAAACTTGAACAATTTAAAGTAAAACGTTCAAAATTGAGCCACTTCAATTTTAAATATGTACAGGAATGTTGACATATTCTTGCCACTTTTTTACCACCTAGGTTACGTAATTTTTCCAAATATTTTCAGCCATTTCTTCTTAAATACAATTTAGTTACTTACTGCTTGAGACACCTGAATTACTAAATATTCAGAAGTTATTAAAATGAAAAGAAAGAAAATTAAAACATATTGCGATCACTTGTCGAAAATTAAAGCGTATAAAACGCTGTGTCATCTAGTAGTAAAATATTCATCAAAAACTTCATTTTGAACCATTTAAAAAAAATTAATAGTACAATTATTCCAATTATTTAATATAGGTTATGCATTTTTTTAGAGTTTTCGATAAGCTAAACGTGACCTAAAATGACCTAAACATTTTAAAGAACGATTGCGATCGCAATAAACGCTAATGAAATGTAATATAAAATGAGATAATACAATTTTCTCAAATCTTTTATCAAATCACTTAGGGTTATATTTTTAACAACAATTTAAAACATCGAAACCCTTGACTAATAGTTTTAGAAATTTTTACTTCCTATTTAATCATTATTTAGTGTATTTAGTAAATAGTGCAAAGCCCGATAAACTTGAAATTTTTTGAATGATTTTGGGGGTAGCAGTAATTTCAAAAATTGTGAAAAAAAACTTTTTTTTTATGAACATTTTTTCGAAACACCTGAAAATCTTTTAAACTCGTTAAAATCTTTGGACATACCTGGAAATCTTTGAAATCCTTTGAAATCTCTCAGTTCTTGTGAATAAATTCTTTGAAATTTCATTACAATATTATACAATTTTTTGAAATCCCGTGAAATTAAATGAATTCGATTATATTTCTTGAAATACCTTAAAATATTTCCAATCCTTCGAAATCTTTTTGATATCTCTTGAAATTGTTTGAAGCTCTTAAAAATTCATTGAAATCTCTTAAAATATCCTACAATCTTTCAAATTCTTTAAAAAAAATTTGGAAATACCTTAAAATATTGAAAATCTCTTCAAATCTTTGAAATTCTTTGGAATCCCTCAATTCTTTTGAATAAATTCTTTGAAATTTCATTAAAATATTATAAAACGCCTTGAAATCCCGTGAACTTTCATGCAATCTGATGATATTCCTTGAAATCCCTGTAATTCATGTGAATACCTTATTGAGAACCTTTAAAATCCATTTCAAATCTTTTGAAATGCCGTGAAATTTTTTTAATTACTTGTAAGTTCCTTGGAATTTGTTTTAATACCCTTAAATTCCCGCAAAATTACATCAAATCTGACAATATTCATTGAAATTCCTTGAAATTTTCAAAGTTCTATGAAGTCCTTTAAGATTCTTGAAAATTCATTAAAATGCCTTATTGAGAGCCTTTAAAATCCTTTAAAATTGCTAAAATCCTCGGAAATCTAAAAAAAATCCTGTAAAATCCGTTGAATTGCTTAAAAATCCTCTGAAATCCCTTGGAATTCCTTTAAAATCTCTTGGAATATTTTCAAATATCTCACCTTGACCCAATAAACTTAAAAAATTTGCAATGTATATCCAAATTTGGAAGGTATATCCAATTTAAAACAAAATATTGTTTAAAGGCACAAATTATTTATAAATCATCATTTAATATTATTCAAAAATAGAACATTTCTAATAAAAAGAGTGTTTCTTCTTTTATACATGTAAAAAATGTTTAATCTTTTCCTTATTTTCCCCCATTTTCGTAAAAAATTACCCTACTCCCCCTTTTTTGGACTCCTTTTCAGGGTGTCCAATGTGCGGGAAAAGCGAGAATTGTACGGGAAATTTATTGATTCGGGAAATGTGTGATATTTTATTTTTGAAGCGAAATTTTTATTTATTTTTCATAAACGGAGCAGGATAAAAACATTCTTTGTTTTTTGAATCACCATATTTTCACTAAATTTTGTACTTAAAAGTACAAAATGGATTGGGAAAGTTCAACCAATTCAGAAAAATAAATCAGGATTGCTTCAGGTCAGGAAATTCAGATTGGTTAGGGAAAGTCATTATGACTGTTGTCTCTAAAAGTGTTCCAGATAAATTCAGAAATAAACATTTTTTTGAATTAACATTATTGATCTCCTAGGACCTAGGTATAAGGTTTTTTTTATACCTGATGAAAGAAAAATTTATAACGGTCAGGCAGAATGAATAAATGGTCAGCGAAAATACTATTTTATAGCAAGGGATTTTATCGCAACCATGATGAAATATTAAATATTTCAAGCTTGATCATAAGAAGGGGAAGTTGAGGTAACAGAAATTGAAACTAAAAAATAAGAACTTATTGAAAGAATACAAAGTTTATTTAGTTGGTTTTGAGAAAATTATTATTTTCATAATTTTTAGTTATTTTCACAGATTTCAATTTTTTTATTGTTTTGGGAGGACAAAACAGTCTTCCCGTTATTGCTATGTTGCGGTCTTTTTATTGATAAAAAGTCACTAAAATAAATGTGATATGTCTAGAGAATAAAAAATGTAAATGCTTTTTTAGAAAGTAGGTGTGTATATTTAAAAAATTATATTTATCTAGCTCAGTTTTCACGGGGGTTTAAACCATTTTTCTAGATAGGTAGCTTAAAAAATTATTTTAAATACTTTGGAATTTTTTACTAATAAAAGAAAAACATTAGAACTAGCTGTGAAATCGATGTCGAGTATTTCCACTTTGTTTGTATTTATAATTATATGGTGCTCATTTCACGAGCACTTTCCTTCCCGTTAGCAAATGTATTTGCTTCCTCATAGAGGAAGCATTCGTTATTTTTTTCAATAATACACAACCCAAAGTCTTCATTTTGATCAAGTTAAAAATAGAAATTTACAAAAAATACAAAATTACAAAATAATACAACAAATTTTTTAAATACAAAGACAAATCAGACAAATCAAATTTTGTATTCAAAATTATAATTTTTCGAGCTGGAAAAGGGAAGGGAAAACTTCTGTCGCGCCCTATCACTTTCACTTTATGATTTCTTTACAAAAATTGTCAGAATTATTCTATTTGAAAACTTTTTTTACAATAAAATTTACAATTACAATAAATTTATTATCAAGAAGTTTTTTCTATTCATGCATCAACTTTGAATTATCTCGATGAAAAAAGTTTTTCTGTTTGAAACAGATGTTTCAAATATTATAAATGAGCATAACTTCCTTACTCTTTGATAAAATGTATTAATATTATAGGTCAATCGATTTGCCTCGAATCAAGAAATCTTTTCCGTTCTTGCATCAATTTTGAATTACGTATGTTAGTGAAAAAAGTTTTACTATAAAAAACCGTGTTTTCAAATATTGTGCATTACCATAGCTTCCTTGCTCTTCAATAAAATGTATCAATATTATAGGTCAATCGATTCGTCTTCAATCAACAGAACTTTTTTATGCTAGCATCAACTTTAAATTATGAGAATGGCAAAATTTTTACTATAAAAATCGATTTCAAAAATATATAAAATACCATAACTTCCCTACTCTTTGATGAAATGTATTAAGATTGTAGGTCAATCGATTCGTCTCGAACCAAGGAATCTTTTATATTCTTGCATCAACTTTGAATTATGTCGAAGAAAAAAGTTTTACTATAAAAAACCGTATTTTCAAATATTATGCATTACCATAGCTTCCTTACTGTTCAATAAAATGTATCAGTATTATAAGTCAATCAATTCGTCTCGAATCAACACATCTTTTCTATTGTCGCATCAACTTCAAAGTATGAGGATGAAAAAAATTTTACTACAAAAGTCGATTTTAAATATAATATAAATGACGATAACTTCCTTACTCTTTACTAAATTTTGTATTTCTTATTTAAATTATCTTTTTTTTAGCTGACCATAAGCAATATTTTGAACGTCCATAGAGTGCATTTTATTATTATTTATTTCCATATCGTTCGGAAAAATATTTTGACCAATTCAGGGCCTTTTACTGATAAGAAATCACTCTACATAAAATTGACAAGCCCAAGGCTTGACAAGCGCAAAGAAAGCCAGTGTTCCATATTTCATTTCAGTTTCGACATTTTTTTAAAAACTAGTTTAAAAAAATTTTTTAGATACCTTGGAACTTTAACTAATAAAAATAAGCACAGAAAACGTATGAAGTTGAAGGAATGAAAAACAGATGAATAGCAGAATTTAAAACGGCTCATTTTATTTATCTGTTTTTTTATTTTCTCAACTCGTCAAGTGCTTTTCTGATGTTTTTTATTTGGTCATACAGAAGTTTGGAGGCATTTGAAATCATTTTCAAAGCTTACTAGAAAAAATATAGTTTTTAAGACCACACAATGACTATGTGGAAAAAATGTTTTATTTCCGTTTTGGATTCTTTGGACTTGTCGATTTTTCCTAGAGTATTTTCATAGGTAAAAACCCCTCAAATATCCTAAATATTTTTTAAGTTCAGTTAGATAAATATACTTTCTTTTAAACACAACTTAGTATTTTAAAAATTTAATGCATGTAAATTTTGTATGTTCTAGAGGTATGAAATTTTTTAGCGAATTTTTAGAATGTCCTCAAATGTATCAGTGTTACTTGTTGTTACTTTAAAATTAGTTGTTAAAAAGAGGGTTCTGTTAGACAGGAAATATTATCTTTCGTGGAGCAGTATTATATGAAAATCGTTCAATATTTGTGTTCATTTAATTTTCCAACAAAGGACGAAGAATACAAGTTGAACTCTTGGGTTTCATTTGACAATATATACATATATATTTTGTGCACATTATTATTACCCCTATGTTTTGTAGAAACTCCCAATAAATTGTCACAAAAATCGTTTGTATCAGAAAGCAATTTTTAAATTAAATTTGTACGGGAATGTTCAAAAAGCCTGCGGGAATTGTACGGGAAATGTACGATAATTTTATTGTATGTCTCGGTTGGAAACCCTGTTTTTGCACGCTCACCCCTGTCAATGTCAAGATTCTTTATCTTTTTCTAAAAAATAGGTGTGTCACGAAAATCTCAGAAGCATTGGTGGCGCTTTTCTTCAATTCCAATTGGGTAATTTGAAAAACTCGAAGGAAAGAATGTTGCCAAATTCACATACATTATTAAGGATTCAGCTTTAGTTGAAGGGCAGTGAAAAAGAATGTCACATTTACTTGCATATAAAAGTGACAAAAATTTGAGATTTACTAATGTAAAATTTTATTATTCAACCAAAGCCAGACATATTCCGCGGAATTAAAATTTGAATATGACATGAGCAAAAGTAACTTTATTGTCAAATATCAATCAAAAGTTGTATTTTTACAGCAGGTGAAAACTTACATTTTTTCAACATTTTCATTGCACTTTTTAAATTGAAATAATTATTTTTGAAAAACAAAACTTCCTCAAAAAGATATATTTTGAACAAAAAATGGAAGAATTGCATTTACAGTTTAAATAATTAATTTTCAACCAAGAAAAAGGGAATTTTCAACAACATAGTTACATTTTCAACCAAAGTAATGAATTTTTGATCAAATGAATTCTCAATAAAAAGTGTAATAGTTGATATTTCCAGCAAAAAATATTTTAATTTTAAATAAAAACCAGTTGAATTACACCATAAAATAACAAACTCATTTTCAAACCCAAAAAAAAAAATGTTTTGACAAAAAAGTTTAATTTAAAATCCAAAAATATGCATTTTCTACCAAAATAATTGAATTTTTAACCAAAAAAGACTAGAAGGCAATTTTCAACTAAAAAAAATTATTATTAAAAAAAGAAGAATTTTTAACAAATTAGTTAAATTTTTTAGCAAAGAAATTAATTTTGAACTAAAATAATTAATCTGTAACCAAAAAATGAATTTTTAACCCAATAGTTGAATTTTCAACCCAAAAGGAAAAAGAAAATTTTCAACAAAATAGATGCATTTTCAACCAAGATGAAAATCTGTCAAGAAAGATAAATTTTCAATCAAAGAAATTAATTTTCAAACAAAAATTTTAATTTTCTACTAAAAAAGATTATTTTTTAACAAAATAAAAGAATTTTTAACCAAAATTTGAATTTTTAAAGGAATTTTCAAACTAATAGTTTCATCAGCAACCAAATAAATGAAATTCTAACCAAAAAGGTGAACTAGTCACTAAGAAGATTAATATTCTACCACAAAAGACAAAGTTTCAACAAAATACAGAAATTTTCAGCCAAATAGCTGATTTTTCAACTGAAGAAGATACATATTAAACCAAACATAGAATAGTTAAATTTTCAGTTAAAAAATTCTTTTTGAAGAAAATAATTTTTAACTAAAATTTTTTAGTTATTTTATACATTTTTATAACAAAATAGATTAATTTTCAACAAAATTATTAAATTTTCAACCAAACAGATGAATTTTCAACCAAGAAGAAAATCTATAAAAAAAATTTCAACAAAAAATGAAATAGTTAAATTTTCAGTTAAAAAAATTCATTTTCAATTAAAAAAAACTAATTTTCAATCCAAGAAATTAATTTTCAAACAAAAACATTAATTTTCTACCAAAAAAGATTAATTTTTAACAAAATACATGCATTTTGAACCAAATTATGGATTTTTAAAGGACTTTTAACCTAACAGTTAAAATTGCAACCAAAGAAGTGAATTTTCAACCAAAAAGGTGAATTATTCACCAAGAAGATTAATATTCTACAACAAAAGAAAAATTTCAACAAAATACACAAATATTTCAACCAAATAACTGAATTTTTAACTGAAGAAGATAAATGTTAAGCCAAATATGGAATAGTTAAATTTTCAGTTAAAACAATTAATTTACGCTATTCACGAATAGCGAAAATCTTGGAAACTTAATCAAATCATTATACGAGGGGCACTCCGAAAGTTTTGCCAATAGGAATATTTTAGGTATGCGGGTGTATTACGTATATCTATTTCGTAAATTTGATGTTTCTATAGACGACAGCGAAAACTAGAACGAAAAATATTCATTTGTTTGTTATAGAAAATCATAAAAAATCATTGCCCGAAAATGTTCTCTTGTTGAATGCATGCCTTTTAACACACTTTCTTAATTTAAAATGATACCTGCAACAAACAAATTAATATTTTTTGTTCTAGTTTTTGCTGTAATCTATAGAAACATCAAATTTACGAAATACATATGCTTAATCGACCTGGCATACCTAAAATATTCCTATTGACAAGACTTTCGGAGTTCCCCTCGTATTAGGAAAAATATCCCGGGACCAACGTAAAATTGATAGGATGATTCGAACAAAAACTGATTTAAATAGCCTGTAAATTTCAGATTTTCCGTTTTTCTTTCTAAGAGGTATTCATCTTGAAAAATATGGAAAACCTCTAAAGTGTGAAATTTTGAAGTGAAATTTGTCATATTACATGATTAAGGTATAAAGAGAAGCTCAAATTTTGAATAGAACTATCAAAAATTAATCGTTTTTGGTAAGTTTTGATTCTCAAACTATTATTTAAATGTAAATAATGCAATGAAAATATAGAAAAGCGCCTATTTTTCATTTATTGTAAAAATACCATTTTGACTGTTATTTAACAATAAAGTTACTTGTGCTCATGTCAAATATAAATTGAAATATTTTTGTATGCGTCTGTCTTGATTAAATAAAATGTTACATTATAGATTTTGAATTTTTCTCAGTTTCATCATGCACATAAATGTTACATTTTTCTGACTGCTGAACTTTAAAAATAAAATTTTGATATAAAATTAAAATAATGTAATATAATTATGAATTGTTTGACAAATATGTCCCGAAAACGTGGTAAATTGAATCTCATAGAAAACGTTAAAAGAATGTTAAAAGTACGGTGTCGGATAATTACACATGCAGCGAGACATATTTTGTTAATGAGTAAAATAATCGGCTAATTTAAAAGAATTGTCTGAATGAAAAAATTTGTGTCATTCATATTGAATTTACTGGAATTTTCTCACTATAATAAACTTCTGTAAATCATATACAACATTATAAAATCATATAAGATTTTCTGTAAAATTTATAACAAAATGTTGGAAAATAAGCAAGTTTTTTTTCTGAAGAAAGTCTAATTAGTGCGCGCTTAGCGCGCACAATGTTCTAGTTTTTATATATTTTTAATTACTAATTGAAACACACATTTTTAAAGGTAAACTTCAAGTACGATTGGGAGATGATTTATCCAAAGTTCCATCAACTTGGATGACTGATTACGAAACATTCGACGATAAATTTGAGGAAGAATCTTGGGAAGCACGCTATGGCACACCAGATCCGCATTCAAAAGTCAGTTCAGTCCCCTGTGGAGGATGCGGTGCATTGCTTCACTGCAAAGATTCTGAAATCCCTGGTTACCTGCCCTCGGAATTATTTAAAGGCCAGCGAAATGACGTACTTCAATCTCTCATCTGTCAGCGATGCCACTTTATGAAATACTACAACACCTCTCTTGATGTTAAAGTATCTCCGGAAGAGTATCCACAATTGCTGGGTGTCATCAAGGAAAAGAAGTGTGCGGTCATTTTAATGGTGGACCTCACGGATTTCCCGGGCAGCATTTGGCCCGACATAAGTTCTCTTATTGGCCGTCGAACCCCCGTTTTTATTGTCGGTAACAAGGTTGATTTGCTGCCACAGGATTCTCCGGGATTTCTTCAACACGTTAATGAATCTTTGTTGAATGCGATATGTGACATAGGCATCAATCAAAAGAATATCAAACATGTCGGACTTGTTTCGGCAAAATCTGGATATGGAGTCGAGGAACTTATTAATAAGCTACAGAATTTGTGGAAATACAGAGGTTTGTAGAGATTAGTCAAGGGCGTTTCCAAATCATTCTGAATTTTAAAAAATCAACAATTTTGAATCTTGAATTTATATACTTGTAGAATGGAGTGTGCAAACTTTACAGTCTTTCCCCTATTTCCCTCTTTTACCCCTTTTCAAAGAATTCCTCTTTTTGCCTCTATTTTCAAAAAACTTCCCCATTTTCCAAATAATAGAAGCCAATGAGAAAATCCAACTATTTTAGGTTGAAAGTTAATTATTTTTGGTAGAAAACTCTACTATTATATTTTTGGTTCAGTTTTCATCTCTTTTGATTAAAAATTCGACTATTTGGTTGAAAATTCAAATATATTTTTTTTAAATTCAACTATTTGTCAAAAAGTCAAATTTTTTGTTTAAAATACATCTTTTTTGGTAGAAAATTCGTCGGTTTGGTTGTCTACTATTATATTGTTAGTTCAGAATTTATGTCCTTTGGTTGAAAATGCTAGTATTTGGTTGAAAATTTAATTATTTTTTGTAAAATTGAACCTTTTTGTTAAAAAGCTATTTTTTTGGTTGAAAATTCGTAATTTTTGATTAAATTTCACTGTTATTCATTTAAAATTAAAATCTCTTTGGTTTCAAATTCAAGTACTTGATTGAAATTTGAAATAATTTGTTAAAAATTCATTCTATTGGTTGAAGAGTGAAAATTTACTTATTTTGTTAAAAATTCGTTTTTTTTAGTTGAAAATTGATCTCTTTTGGTAGAAATTTCATATTTTTTGGTTAAAACTGTAACTGTTTGACTAAAAATTAATCTGTTTTGGTTGAGGATTCAACTATTTTGTTGAAAATTCATCGTTTCTGCTTGAAAAATGAATTTTTTGTTGAAAATTCAACTATTTTGTAGAAAATTAATCTTTCTTACTTGAAAATACAACTATTTTAGTAGGAAATTTAACTATTTTTATGAAAAATCATATTTTTGGGTTAAAAAAAACTCTTGTAGAAAGACATTCTGTTTTGGTTGAGGATACATCTATTTTGTTGAAAATTCTTCTGTTTTGGACGAATTCAACGGTTTTTTTATTTGACATTAAAATCTTTTTTGGTTGTAATATCAACTACTCGGATGAAAATTGAACTGCTTTGTTGAAAATTCTTTTTTTTTTGCTAAAAATTCGTCCTCTCAGTTGAAAATTCATCTCTTTGGTTCAAAATTTAATTATTATGTTTAAAATTCAACAATTTTGTTTAAAAGTTATCATTTTTGGGTGAATATTCCACCCTTTTCATAGATAATTATTCCGTTTTGGTTGAGGAATCATGTATTTTGTTGCAAATTCGTTTTTCTTGGTTAAATTCAACGCTTTTTCATTTAATACTAAAATCTTTTTTGATTGCAACATCAACTATTACATTATTCAGCTACTTGATTGAAATTTGAAATACATTGTTAAAATGCATTTTTTGGTTGTAGATTCATCTCTTTGGTTGAAAATTGAACTTTTCTGTTGAAAATTCTTTGTTTTTAATTAATTTAAAAAACCGAACATTCATTTTGTATTTTATATTTTGTTCAAATTCGACGTTTTTGGCTGAATTAAACTGTTTTTTATGTAAACTTAAGATTCATTTGGTTGAAATATCAACTATTATATTTTCCGTTGAGAATTCATCTTTTTTAGATTGAAAATTCATCTTTTTTGTAGAAGTCATCTTTCTTGGCTGAAAAGGAACTTTTTTGTTGAAAATTCAACTGTGTCTGGTTGAAAATTCAACTATGTCTGGTCGAAAATTCAACTGTTTTGTTAAAAATTCTTTGTTTTGCTTGAAAGTTCAACTATTTGGTTATAATTGATTTATTTTTTTGAAAATTCAACTATTAGTTTAAAAATTCATCTTTCCGGTTTTTACGCTCAATAGTTTCTTAAAACATTCGACTTTTTAGCTTGAAAACTCAACTATTTTGGTAGAAACTCTTTTTTAGTTGAAAATTCCCTTGGTTTATTATTTTTTTGATGTTGCCAATATATTTTGGCCTGAAATCTTAGAAATTTAAAGCGTTTCATATTGAATTGAATATGGTACCTACATTAATTTTATTTAAAAGAATTGATTCCCCTATTACTCCCCTATTTTCGTGAAATATCACTATTTCCCAGGTTTTGCGATGATTTTGGGCTGTGAAGTATGTTTTGCTCACTTTTAATTTTTCAGATCCGTCAAATTTAAAGACCTATTTTTCGAATCGTTGAATCCCTTTTGCAGGAGATGTGTATCTCATCGGATGCACAAACGTAGGAAAATCTTCCTTATTCAATGCGTTGATACAGTCAGATTACTGTAAAGTTCAAGCAATTGATCTGATGCAACGAGCAACAACTTCTCCGTGGCCAGGAACGACTTTGAATCTGCTTAAATTCCCGATCACTAATCCATCCCCTTGGCGACTTTATGAAAGAACGCAGAGACTGCAAGCCGAAAGCAAATCTAATGTAGCTGAACAACGATTACGCGTACATCAACTAAATGTTTCGAGAAACATTCAGTATGCTACGCTTCAAGGTTTGCTTTTTACAACCAAAAAATCATTCACGATTCAATTTAATATAATAATTTAATAAATTGCTATAAAAAAAACTTGTTTTTAAATTCAATTTAGGAAGAATCGGAAGAACTTTCAAGGTTCCAATGAAGAGAGGAGTTCGCGAAGACTTTTCCTTGGGGTCTCATAGACTGATGACGGGAAAAAAATTTGGTCTTGACGAAAATTCGGATGATTTTAAATTCGGGAGATGGTGCTATGACACCCCCGGCACTGTTCAAGCCGATCAGATTTTGCATCTTTTGACCACTGATGAATTAATGAAGACTTTACCAAAGTTAATAATTTCCCCTAGGACATTTCTCCTTCACAGGGGTCAAACTATTTTTCTTGCTGGAATGGGCAGGGTCGATTGTTTGAGTGTTCCATCCTTCTTAAGGTATTCATTTTTTTTTTAATTCGTGAGGAAAATATTTTACAGTTATTTATTAAGAAAACTCGTATTTAATAACCTTGGACTATGTAAATCCTTTTCAATTTGCAGGATTACCGTTTTTTCAAGCAGCGAACTGCCCATAACGATATGTCAAACGATTTGGGCAGATGAAATATATCGTGAACTTTTAGAAACTGAGGCTTTCGCTGTTCCTATCAACAATCCTGAACGACTGAAACTTTGGCCTGAGTTGAAATCAAAGGATATGGAAGTCGTAGGAATTTACGAAGACGAATCTGCTGCGGATGTTATACTTTCTAGTGCTGGTGATTATTTTATTATGTTTGGAAAATCTTATTTTATATAATAATCTACCATTCATTCATTCATTCATTCTGTCCTCACTGAAGCTCCTATGTATTTTGCTAAATTATTAAGATATTTTTCGAATTTTTTTAAGTCTCAACATTTCAAATAATGATTGTACTCGCCATATGATTTTAAAAAGTTCAAAACAATATTGTTATAAATATTACTAACGTTAGTAAAAATTACTAAAGACTTTTGCACCAAAAATATCTCAACAATTTAGGAAAAGAAACTAAGAGGACTTACCTTTAAAATGACTCCAAGAACTTTTAAAAATGTTAATTATTTCCGAGTTTTTTCCAATATCTTTTTATAAAATTGTCTTCAACATGAAGTTTTTCCGCTTGCATGAAAATGCCTTATCGTTGACTTCCAAGTTATTAATTTTGCACTTTAGATTAAAATGATTAAAATTTTTTAATTGTGATAGACATTTCGAAAATTAATCATTTTTAACGACTATGGATTGCTATCCATAGTCGTTGAAATTTATTTTATAATGATTAAACTTTAAAGGTTCACAATATTTAAATTCTTCGATTTCACTACATAATATGATACTAGTTATTAATATTTATCATCTTGTAAATTTCTATAATTTTAATTTAAAATTATAGTTTGAAACTAAATTTTTTGTTTCAAAAGCCTAAATTCGAAAATATTTAATATGAAATTTTTTTATTCTTGGAGGTTTCCAGTTTGCAGTTTTTTTTCAAAATTTCATGATCTTGCAGTTTTAAATATTAAAAGCCTCAGGACAATTTCACTATTAAATCTTTCAAATTTTTATATTGAAACCTTTGATAGTTAGTTTTAAATTTAATCAGTTTAGATTCAAATATTCTAAATTGTTTTTTTTTTTAATTTTTAACGTAGAAAATTATCTGGTATTTTCAATTCTTCGAAATAGTAGAATATCAAGTATAGTTGCACAGTTTTCAGGTAAAAAGATTTGTAATTAAGCTGTTTTGGATTAAATGCCTCCAGAATAAAAAAAGAAATTTCGAGGATAAAAGGCTAAATTAAAAGGCTAAAGTTGTTCAATTTCATAAATTGGAATCACAACGATCTTGTTTTGTACTCTTTTTGTTAATTATAAATTTTCAATGTAATATCTTAAAATTGCCCGATTTTTAGTTTGAAAATTTAAAAAAATGAATCATTTAAAATTGAAAAATATTTGATTGGAAGATTTCAAGAGTGAATAATAATAATTATAAATGAAGTGTTGAAAATTAAACGATTTGAAATTAAAAACTGTTTTGTTTAAAACAAAAGAAGATAAAAACAGAACTCTTTGAAATTGATACCTCAGTAATTAAATAGATTATTTAATTTTGTATATATACGATTTTAGAGTTCTGAATTTTCATTTTGAACCTGTATAATTTTTCCCTTTCATAAGTTTTAATTTTGCAAATAAAATTGAAATGGTTACATTTTTAAGAGTATAATCAACAATTTCAAAAATGTTAATCCTTAAGCGAATCAAATTCACTTGAAATAAGTGGAATTTTAAAGGGTTTGGGTATACAAAAGTTTTAATATCACAATTCTTCGTAATTAAAAATATTTTCAGTAATTAATTAAGTTCCATTTAAAATTACTTCATTTTCAACGGTTTTTTTAGACTAATTCAATTTTATAGGTTTATCATTGAAAATTTTTCAATTGAAACGGTGAAAAAGACGGAGAATTTTTTTTATCTTACAAAATTTGTCTGAGAAATTTTAATATTAAATTATAATTTTTTGTTTGTAATATCAATTTAAGTTTCTAGTTAGAAATAATACAGTTGCAATTTCTTTGATTGTGTGTAATGATTCAAGTTTCAACATTATAACCTGAAATTATTAAATTTTTAACATTTTGAAATTGTCCTCTTTTCGAAATTTTAATATGAAATCATTCAATTTCGAGATTCTTTAATTCAAACTAAAATGGTTCAATTTTGCACGCTTTGAATACGAAATGATGCAATTCCATCTCCTTTCTGATCAAGTTGTCCAATTTTCAAAATTTTATTCTAAAATTTTGCAATTTTGAGAGCTTCTGATTTTAAAGTTTTCAATTTCAAACAATTTCCATGTTTAATTATTCAATTTTGAACGTTTCTAGTTAGAAATAATACAATTGCAATTCTTTTGAATGTTAAATAATCCAAGTTTTAATTTAAAAAATTTTTAATCTTAGAAAATAAAAACCCAGGGACGTGAAAGCGCATTCCGCGCGCGTGCATTTACTGCTAGCGTAAAGTAATTTCTAAATCCTTTTAATGTTGTTATTTTAATTTTCATTTCTTGATGATTTTCAGGCTGGATGGCAGTTACAGCACTGCAGGGAGAACACGTTTCTTTAAGAGCCTGGACGCCGGAAGGCAGGGGGTTGTTTTTGAGGACGCCTGCTCTTTTGAAAAAGTCTGTAACTCTTCGAGGCGTAAGAGTAAGAAACACCCCAGCCTACAAGAGTGGAAAACGTGTTTACACCAAAGCGGTGCATTTTTGAGATTACTTTGTTTTGTAAATATGTATATAATACAGTTTTTAGTACTAGGTGCGAAGAATAAACCCCAATTTCTATTATATACAAGTGAATTTCAATTCGAATCATTTTAAATTTCAAGTGAGTAGATTTTTATTTATCTTGGAATACGTTTTTATTTTACTAATATTTTTAAAGACAGCAACATTTCTCCAAACATTTGCACAGAAGCTTTACAAAAAATCTGAAAGAAAATCAGTGCGAACTTTTTAATTCCAAACTTGGTATAGAATGAAAATGTTTTTATATTTTCATTGTCTCAAACATTGATTTTAAATCAATTGTTGTTTGTATTGGCAGGTCTAGTGAATGATGATGACAGAAAATCCATCCAGGGTGCGTGTGGGAGGGGGGTTACATGGGTTCAAAGTAGTGTTTTGTACAATTTATGTGATAAATATTCACGCATGCTGGTAAATAACAAAGCCACAAAAACGTACCGTGCTTATCATTGACAAGATGTTTGGATTAGTGTGGCAGATGTGGTACCACCGGCGGTCGTGTACCGGTATTTCGTAGCCAAAACTTTGTTACAGGCAAATGCATTGAGGCTTGGGGGGCCTGGTCCCAAAAGCATGTGATTAACATTATTAAAAAATTATATTTTATATTTTCAATTTTTATATTTTCAAATATATTTTTTTTCCTTTTGAAATTAAAAGAGCACTGAAAATTGAATATAATTACTTGAGGAAGGTTTTTTTAAAAATAAGTTTGAATTTCTGTTTAATGTTTAAAAAGTATACTTTTTAAATTTTTGCGGGAAGATGAGGTATTCTAATTGGACCAGCGGTGGTAGTAAACATGTCTGATTAGCCAGTTAATGGATAAATTAACATGGCCGCTAGTGAGTGGAGTAAACATAACCTATTTTCACGTTTATTATTTAAAACGTGTTTAAAAAGTATGAAGGACTCAAAAAGGTGTTCAAAATGCTTAGAATTTCGCTAAAAGCGGGATCTGTAAAGTGGGGCAGTGCGAATGTGCCAAAAGTCGACATGTGGATGGTCACAAATTTATTCGCCAGCGACAGTTGGATGGATACTTCATTAGTCAATGGCGCCACTGCATACCATTATTCTGATTGATTCAGCGGTTTGCAGGATGTGACGATTCAAGGTCACAGAGTTGTTTGAATAAGGTTTTAGATACTTTTTTACAAATATTTTTTTCTCGTAAGTGAAGTATCCAAACAAATTTTTTAATGTACTAAAATTTTTAGAATTTTGTGCAATATTTAAAAAATATATATGATCTAAAATGTATGCAACAACTCCAGTGAATTCTTCATCAAACGGAGAGTCTGACACTGTTATTGATGTCATGGCATTTTTTGTGGCTGAAATATATTGTTTCCTAGGTAAAATATGAGACATGTATTTTTTGTTTTTTACCAGAAACTTTTTTTGGGGAATTTAAGTAAGTATACCATTAAGCCATTTCCCTTTCAGGGTAGGCGTGACACTACCCCATTCGGGTAGTGTTTCTAGGTGGATAGTTTCTTGTAGTACATAACTACAAGTGTGGGATCACCACACCCACGATGGACCAACAGCACGCAGTATTCTCGAATGGTCACCCATCCAAGTACTAACCGCGCCCAACGCTGCTTAACTTCAGTGATCGGACGAGAATTGGTTTTTTCAGCATGGTATGGCCGTTGGCTTCTTGAATATTACGTGAATCATGAAAAAATTGACGAAACTTTTGTATCTTTGGAAAAAATTGTCATAATTTAATTTTATTTACATCAGCTTGTAGTGCAATCTATATTCTTTCAAATTTTTTGAAGAAACTTAAAATGGTTTTAAAAATACCAATATCTAAATACACTTCTAGTGAAACATTATTTTTTTTCTACGTTATTTAAAAAAATCAACTCTATGCAATTGCTTGGCCTTCGGCGTGCAGACATCTTGTGAGGTGACGTCACAAATTGAAATTAGGTATTTTGCTAATATCTTCGTAAAAACCAATTTTTTCTATATAAGTGTATTTGGAAATAAGTTTTTATTTTTTAAGTACTATTCAATGAAATAATAAAATGATAATAAATATTATTCATTACGAAGATATTACAAAAATAAAGTTTTGTCCCATGCATTTGGTCCATTGTTTTCCCCTCGGCACTTAACAAAGTGAAGTTAGCTTGTGGTTGAAATGCTTCAACCACCAGCTAACTTCACTTCGTTCAGTGCTGAGGGGGGAAACAATGGACCAAATGCATGGGATTCGGTCCATTTTTGCCCTATTTTGCTAATATCTTCGTGAAAACTAATTTTTTCTGTATAAGTGTATTTGAAAAATAGTTTTTATTTTTTAAGAACTATTTAATGAACTAATAAAATGATAATAATTATTATTCATTACGAAGATATTGAAAAAATAAAGTTTTGTCCCACTGTTTTCCCCCTCAACACTCAATGGAGTGAAGTTAGCTGCTGGTTGAAGAGAAAATTCCTAATTGCTGCGTACTCCCCATAACTCCCCTATTTTATACGTACCTTGTGAAATATAGGTTATGTTCCATGTTATGTTCTCTAACGTCAATGCCAAATGCCAAATGTCCCTAATGTACATATTCGATATATGTACTCTTTTTGTTGCAATTGTAAAGGGATTGTCGAAGAAATTGTTTATTTGTGCTCTTCACATAATATAAACGTCAAATATTGAAAGTAAATAAAAATGTTTATTGATCAACTTAACAACACAGATATCTTCTGCGTTTTGTTTTCTCACATTCTATTTTTGTTTCAGAATCACAAGATAAGTGGTATTATCGTGACATTGTCTAACTGAAAATATTTTTTAAAATGTCTGCTTTGCCCCTGTCATTCGCAAGTTTGAATAATTTGGAAAAATTCACATCATTGTCAGAATCACTATCATTAGCTGAAAAAGAGTGCAACAAATTTAGAACGATAAACACAACACAATCCAGCCTAAGGAGTGATTTACAGGAACTAGACGCACGACGTCGTTCGAGAATTAGTCAGAAATGTAAAAGAAAAATGGACCAGTTTCGAGGTAAAGACAGTATTTTTAAACGACCTGAGTGCCCTGCTCCATCCCGTGCCATTGCCAGAAGCATTCCAGATCACCACAAAAATCCTCATAAGTGGACAAAGTATAGCCTCGGAGATGTTTCCAATGCTGACATGTCTGATAGAAGCAATGCCCAAGCTGCGTTTTCCTTCCTAAATGATTTAAAGTCTCGAAAACAACTCATTAGTGGAGCCTCAGAAGAAGAGGAATCGATGCAAATCGGTGAGCCAGTATTGTTCAAGTCGAAAAATAAAACTAATTCTCAAATTCAGTTCAGAAAACCAAAGAATGATACGACAGTAAAAACAGACGATTCTTCGGACACACCAGAAAGTGATAAAAAGACAACATTCAGAAGCAGTAAAGTTGTTATGCCAGAATATGTAGTTGGTCAGAAGCAAATAAAGAAGAACCATAAAAAGGACAAAAATTCAGAGGCTGCGTATCGTTCGAAGAATGTTAAATTGGATCATTTACAAGATCCTGAAGAAGAGGAAACTTAAGATTAAAATATGGTAAAACGAGAGATTATACTTTTTTCAATTTCGGGGTCACGTGAACCTATAAAGCATTACGCAGGTTCCTATATCGACCAGATTAAATTAATGACAGTATAGTGTAAACTGTAAAATGTTGGAAAAAAATAAACGAAAAATGTTAAGATAGCACACAAGTATAGATAGAATAATTTAGAATATTTTGGATTGGATGTGGTAAAAAAATTGCAAATGGAAAGAAATGAATAGAGCTTTTTCATCTCAAAACATCCGGATTTCTATTCTGAAGTTTTTTCTATCTAAAGAATTTTATTTCCTTCTGTTATTGTTTCATTTTTTGGCTACTATTTCTCTGAGAAGAGACGCATTTTCTTTTTGAAAGCTTGTAGTGGTCAGCACGGTTGATGTCATGTTGACGTTTCAATAATAATTTCAAAATACAAAAAATTGGTGCACCTAATCAATTTTAATAACACAGTAGGTCGTAATTGTAAATTTTGGTAAACTATAATTTTAGAAGCACAAAAGTCATATCACTCATAACAATAAGAGGACTGCGTCAGTAATTTTTGGGAGGCAAGAATTTAAACATTATAGATTGTAATAAAAAGTGTTCAAAATTTTGAAATAATTATTCAAATTTATATAGTAATTATACATTTTGATATTCAATTAATGCAGTTAACTTAAATTTGAGAATATGCTAAAAATTAAACCATTTCGAATTGTGCGTAAGTGCAAACTGTAATTTTATATCTGATAAAAAGCTTTAATATATGAACAACATGAATGTTAAAATGTTCCACATTGTATAATTTTCAAATATTTTCAAATAAAAAAATTAAAGCTTCACATTTGATGACCTTAGTATTAGATCTTTTTTAAAATTTAAAGTTTAGAAAATTAAAAATAAATAATCTTCATTCTAATATATATTCGTAACTAATATTTTGGCAATAAATATATTGACTGTTTTACTTATATGTTTAATTTTCTTGGAATAAAGAAGAATCCTTTAACTTTTTTGACTTCTGATATTAGTTTCAGTAAAAATAATTAAAATTCTAAAATCTAGTACAATTACGATTTTTTAATTTCAAGCATGAGTGGAACCTTTAACCTTCTTAGTTTATTGTATCAAAAAGTCAAAATGATTTCAAATATTATACAAATTTTACGATGTTCCTCTTTTTAAATCTTGATTAAAACTGTAAATTAAAAAATTCTACAACTTGTTGATCAGCTTTCAGCTCTAAACTTTCAACCACGAAGTAGTATAAGGAGATCCAACTCTAATATAAGAATACCCCCCATTTTCCCGTGCCCACTTCCTATAGCAAACTCACAGCATACCAGATTAAGTATTGTAGCGCCTCTCATGAGAAAATTTGAAGCTGTTGAAAACCAACTGCAAAACCTATGTTATAACGGTTTTCCGCAAGAGGCGCTAGAATACGTTATCTGAAGTGCTATAGGATGTGGGTACGGAAAAATGGGGGTAGAATTTTTCGAAACGGCCCATAGAGTTGGATCTCCTTATACTACTTCGTGCTTTCAACATTAAATTATTTCAAACTGGAATCGTTTATAATTAAACAATCTTGAATTGGAAGCATATACCGAAACATTGAGAATGGTTTGGTTTAATTTTGAAGGCTTTCAAAATTTTATCGTTTAAAAATAAATATATTTTATAGTTGAAAAATAATTAAAACCAATGATTAGTTAAATCATTAATTTTAACATGAAATGTCCACAATTGCTTGAATAATCGTTTGAAATTTAACAATTTTAAATTAAAAACTTTGAATAATTGATTAAATCTCAATTCAAAGTCTTTGATATTAAGCAACATGTGAATGAGGAATACTTATAGTTGTACATTTTCAAAGATTTGTAGGCTATAAAAATGAAATTTTTTAAATTCTAATAATTAATCAGTTTTACACCTTCAAAATGGACCATTTAAAAATTCAAAGCGTTTCAGAATTAAGAGTTTTATGTTTAGGGAAATGAAAATTTGGATTTCTGTGAATTCCCTGAATTCTTTGAATATTCTAAATTCCGTGAATTCCTTGAATATTCTAAATTCCGTGAATTCATGAAATATTCTGAGTTCCTGAAATTCCTTAATTCCCTAAGCCTTCTGAAATTCTATGTATTCCCTGATATCCTTGAATTCTTGGAATAATTTGAATTCCCTAAACGCACTGAAATTCTCTTAATTCCCTAAATTCCTGGAATATTCTGAATTCCTTGAATTTTCCGATATCCTTGAATATTCGGAATTCCTTGAATATTCGTATTTCTCGGAATTCCCAGAATATTCTAAATTCCTGAAATTCTTTGAATTCTCTAAATACCCTGAATTTCTTCAAATTTTCTGAATTCCCTGAATTCATAGAATTTCTTAAATTCTTTCAATTCTTCTAAATTCCTCTCAATTCTTTGCATTATTTCGCAGTTTTGATAGGGATGTAATTACGCAAAAATGGACTTCTGTTGCGTAATTTTGTCAAAGGTTTAAGAAAAATGACTTTCTTATGATTAAAAAGACTTTATTCAAAATAAACATTTATATAATAGCACCCTGGTACATACCAACAATATGGTTGCCAGAAAAGGATGTTTCATGTATGACTTATTCGCATTAATTTAAGACTTTCTATAAATGAAAGCACTTCCCTTGATAGCTGCAATAATGGTTTTTTCAAGGAATATTCTTTGAATACGTTACGAAAATTCTCAGAATACAATTATATTATATTTGAATTATTTAGGAATGTTTACTTTAATATCAAAATAATCTTTAATATTTCTGAAGACATAAAATAAATAAACAATAACATTTTCTTAAGAAAACAATTACAAAATTAATCGGTATGTTTGATCACTATGACACTGTGAAAAATTTATTTTTTAAATTTGGGGAAATATTTGATATACAGACTTCGAAGTGATTCTTTAACACTTGGCTTCTATGGTCTCGTTTCTACGAAGCTATGATCCCTGTTTTTTTCAAGTGGAGGGAAGGAAAGAGATTTGTCGCAGTGTGCATTGTGCCCTTGAACTAGAGAGTTGTCTTTTAGAATCAGTGAATATATATTCAGAAGAATGAAATTTAATTTTTTTCCAATGCGATTAACAATACTTTCGGAAAAAAGAGTTTTCATCTTTTATTGGATTTAAGGACAAAAACAACAAAAGGATAAGTTTTTTATTATAGATTAAAAGTGAAGTTTCCTTGATTTTATTTTCATCATATTCTGAAGATTAATTGATTGAGATGTTCATGAAAGATTTTTAGAAAGATTTTCATTTTTTTGCTTCCTCATATAGAGGAAGCTTTATAATGGTAACATTTTCCAAAATTTTCAAATTCATTTAATCAAACCTTTCTCAATTTAAAAATGTCTAATACAATGTTCTAAGCAATTGTCCGGATGCGTCTGTGTGTATGTGTGGATTTGAATGTGTGTGTGGATGTCAACCTTTTTTGTGAACACGATAACTTGAAAACGGTTGCAGATAAATTGATGAAATTTGAAGGGCTTATTTTCCTCACTAATATCTTGAAACTGACTGAAGGATTTCTAAAAATATTTATTGCATTTTTTTTAGCACACAATAATATTTTAAAAATCGGTTTTTTATAGTAAAACTTTTTTCATTAGCATTGAAGCAAGAATATAAAAGATTCCTTGGATCGAGAAGAATCGATTGACCTATAATATTAATATATTTTAATAAAGAGTAGGGAAGTTATGGTAATTTATATATTTTTAAAATCGTTTTTTATAGTAAAAATTTTCACATTCTCATAATTTACCGTTGATGCGAGAATAGAAAAGTTGTGTTGATTCAAGACGAATCGATTGACCCATAGCATTTATACATTTTATTGAAGAATAAGGAAGCTATGGTAATGCATAATATTTGAAAACACGGTTTTTTATAGTAAAAATTTTTTCACTAACATAATTCAAAATTGATGTCAGAACAGAAAAGATGTGTTGATTCGAGTCGAATCGATTGACCTATAATATTAATGAATTTCATTGAAGAGTAAGGAAGCTATGATAATGTATAATATTTGAAAATACG
>CAKNYM010053115.1:491349-511529 GCA_932195095.1 Andricus curvator
TATTAAAGAGTAGGAAACTTATGTTAATTTATATATTTTGAAAATCGTGTTTTTATAGTAAAACTTTTTTCACTAACATAATTCAAAATTGATGTCAGAACAGGAAAGATGTGTTGATTCGAGTCGAATCGATTGACCTATAATATTAATAAATTTTAATAATTGATGTTATTTTTGTTTACCAGGGTAATTAATTAATTATTTTTGATGTTAAATATTGTTGATTTACTGGTCAAATAATTTTTCGGCGAAACGAAAAGCTGAGGCTGAGAGAGAGAGGCTGAGGCAGATTTTTTCTCGTTTCGCCGAAAAATTATTCGACAAGGAAATCAACAATATTTAACATAAAAAATAATTAATACATTTTATTGAAGAGTAAGGAAGCTATGATAATGCATAATATTTGAAAATACGGTTTTTTATAGTAAAACTTTTTTGTTCAACATAATTCACAGTTGATGCAAGAACAGAAAAGATGTGTTGATTCGAGTCGAATCGATTGAACTATAATATTAATGAATTTTATTGAAGAGTAAGGAAGCTATAATAATGCATAATATTTAAAAATACGGTTTTTATGGTAAAACTTTTCTTTTCAACATAATTCAAAGTTGATGCAAGAATATAAAAGATTCCTTGGTTCGAAACGAATCGATTGACCTATAATATTAATACATTTTATTAAAGGGTAGGGAACTTATGGTAATTTATATATTTTGAAAATCGGTTTTTTATAGTGAAACTTTATTCTTCAACATAATTCAATGTTGATGCAAGAACAGAAAAGATGTGTTGATTCGAGTCGAATCGATTGACCTGCTATAATATTAATGAATTTTATTGAAGAGTAAGGAAGCTATGATAATGCATAATATTTGAAAATACGGGTTTTTATAGTAAAACTTTTTTCTTCGACATAATTCAAAGTTGATGCAAGAATATAAAAGATTCCTTCGTTCGAGACGAATCGATTGACCTACAATATTAATACATTTTATTAAAGAGTAGGGAAGTTATGGTAATTTATATATTTTTAAAATCGTTTTTTATAGTAAAAATGTTCACACTCTCATAATTTAAAGTTGATGCGAGAATAAAAAAGTTGTGTTGATTCAAGACGAATCGATTGACCCATAACATTTATACGTTTCATTGAAGAGTAAGGAAGCTTTGGTAATGCATAATATTTGAAAACACGGTTTTTTATAGTAAAACTTTTTTCACTAACATAATTCAAAACTGATGCAAGAAGGGAAAAGATTCCTTGATTCGAGGAAAATCGATTGATCTATAATATTAATACACTTTATTGAAGATTAAGGAAGTTATGCTCATTTATAATATATGAAACATCTGTTTCAAATAGAAAAACTTTTTTCATCGACATAATTCAAAGTTGACGCATGAATAGAAAATACTTTTTGATCATAAATTTTCAAACAGAGTAATTCTGACAATTTTTGTGAAGAAATCATAAAGCTGGAAGAGGGATAGGGTGCGACAGAACTTTTCCCTTCCTTTTTCCAGCTCGAAAAAATGATCATTTCGAATACAAAATTTGATTTGTCTGATTTGGCTTTGTGCTCAAATTTTTTTTTGTATTATTTTGTAGTTTTGCATTCTTGGTAAATTTCTATTTTTAAATTGATCAAAATGAAGACTTTGCTTTGTCTATTATTCAAAATAATAACTAATGCTTCCTCTATAAGGAAGCAAATACATTTCGTGAAATGAACACCATATAATTATAAATACAAACAAAGTGGAAACACTCGAGATCGAATTCACAGCTAGTTTATTTTTGAGATTGATGTTTAAACAATTGAAAATATCCACAAAAGTTTCTCAGTAATATTAAAAATTAAAAAATGTAAATAGTTTTTTTAAGAAGTAACTTTAAATTCATATCGACATTTTTAATTAATATTAGCATAACATAAAAATATTCCATATATAGAATAAAAAATTTCCCTGATGAGGAAGCCTAAAAGGCCGATTACAATGTGGTTTAGAAACATATTTCTCTCATTTTAACTCATGAGTTAATCCTTTTATCCTTTTGCGCAATTATGTTACACAAATTGACTTTCTTGAGTATATGTTTGTAAAAAACTGATTTTTTTCAAAACATACTTCTTATTGTTAAGCCTTCTTGTACAATTTTGCTACAAGTTTGACTTTTTTAAGTTTATGTTTTTTTTTAAATGTATACTTCCAAAAATTCAAAAGGATTTGAAATAAGCGAGCTTGAAAGCATTTTAAGCAATTCAAAAGAATGAAAACCCATTGAAAACTAAATATTTTTGAGGTAGATTTCTTATTTCCCAAGCCTCTTTCCACATTTATTAAGTAAAAAAATACATATATATATATATATATATATATATATATATATATATACGCACACTATTGCCACACGGCCAACGTGTGCACTGTGAACTAAGAAAAGTGACAGTTGCTGTGTCAGCGGCCAGCGCGCGTTTGTCAAACAGGTGCTACTAAATATGAGTATTATTGTTATTTTCAATTCTAGAAATTAACTGTTGCAATATTGCTGAATATTGCATTATTTGCAACTAAACCAATTGAATATATATTCATATGAAAGCAATTTGTATCGAAACAGATTTGGTAAGTGACGACACCAATTTATAGGTTATATATATACAGATTCATATAAATATCATAAACAATCATAAATATTATATTGTGCTAGAACATTGTGCGCGTTACGCGCGCACTGATTTTCCATTCTTTAGAGAAAACAAAACTATTCATTTTTCCAGGAAATTGGCAGGATACATTTTTTTATAGATTTTACCAAAAATCTTCTGTGATTAATTGAGTACTTTGTACATGGTTTACAGAAGTTTCTCTCATTACAACGAGAAAATTCCAGTAAATTCAATATGAATAACAAAATTTTGTTTTTTGATTTTCATAGAATTCTTTAAAATTAGTAGATTATTTTTCTCAGTAACAAAATTTCACTCGCCGCGTGCTTATGAACATTCCTTCATTTCTTAGTAATTAAATACAAAAATCGACTTTTTTCAAAAGGTACGCGACCGATTATTTTCATTTTCATCTTAAAATGTTCGTGGGATGCCATATTATTATAAAAAATAAAAAATCCCATTTCCTTGGAACTTTCATTTAAACCTGATTCAGCCCCACCGTGAATCACTTTGAATGTCACTTGAAACTCCATGATATGATGCTTATCAATAATATGTTTATCATCTTTAAAATTTATAAAATTGCAATTAAAAATGATATTTTTGAACGCGCAGTTCTAAAACATTTTAATTTTTGAAGCCTTGAAACTAAAGTTTTTCTTGCTTCAAAAGCTTAAATTCGAAAAGATTTGGTTTGAATTTTCATAATTTTTGGAGGTTTTCAAAGTTTCTAATTTCACAATTTTGCAGTTTTTAAATTTAAATATTGAAAATGTCAGAACAATTTTACTATTAAATCTTTCAAAATTGCAAATTTTCATATTAAAAGCTTTGATAGACAGATTTATATTTAATAATTTTAGATTTACATATTCTAAATTGTTTGGTTTTAAATGTAAATATACCTACAATATTGTCTGGTTTTCTGAATTCTTCGAAATCGTAGTAGAATATCAAATTGAAAGACTTGATAGTTCCACAATTTTCAGTTTAAATGATTTCTAATTAAACAATTTTGAAATAAATGTCTCCAAAATAAATTCATAACAATTACAAATTAAGACAATAATGTCTCAAATTCATACCTTAAAAATGAGAAAGTTTTAGAACTAGGCATTGCAAATTGAATTTTTTTTTTACTTGAAAATGTTCCAAAATATTGTACCTATATTGAGTAGTCTTTATATTTTAAATTATACATACATACATAGATTAGCAGTTCGAACTCGAAAGTTCATTGCCTCACTACCCGATTCGGGTAGTGTTTCTAGGTGGATATTTACTACACTGTAAAAAAAATTTCTTGTAACTATCCACTGCGTTTTTTTAATTTTACCAAAACCTGTAAAATGACTGAGTTCAAAGTAGTGAACTTCCAACCTCAAATGTAGAAACATCACTTTGAATGCAGTGGTTTTACCAATTTTTGTAAATTTACCTCTCTGAAAGTAGGAAATATTTGAGTGAAAATATTTCCTACTTTTAGAGAGGTAAATTTACAAAAATTGGTAAAACCACTGCATTCAAAGTGATGTTTCTACATTTGAGGTTGGAAGTTCACTACTTTGAACTCAGTCATTTTACAGGTTTTGGTAAAATTAAAAAAACGCAGTGGATAGTTACAAGAAATTTTTTTTACAGTGTACCAATGTGGGCCCACCACACCCACGACGGGCCAACAGCACGCAGGTATTCCTGAACGGTTACCCATCCAAGTACTAACCGCGCCCAAAAATGCTTAACTTCAGTGATCTTACGAGAACTGGTGTTTTCAGTGTGGTATCGCCGTTGGCATATTTTAAATTATAGTCATTTAAAACAAAACATGCCCAATTAAGCTTGGAATGTCGATACATGTTAAGCTTCCTATGATTTTTTTTTACTTTTCTTGATTATTATATAATATTTTAATGTCAAAACCGGGCCTTTAGATGTTATCCAAACGGCTGCTCATTTCACACATCTTATTTAGAAATAAAAAGGTACCAACAGAACTGTATGCGTTTAAATTTGACATTTTTTTTACTTATAAAATGAATCACCCCATTGTTACATGCATTCAATTTGTCTTTTTACTTTAATTAATACAGTGCGTATAAATATATGTATTTAATTATTTTTGTAATATATGATATAATTCAATTTTTTTACAGATTAATATTTACAGATGACCTCAACGAGATATGCATCTTTTGTATTAGGAATTATAATATCTTCTGTAACATGGATCTTTAGTTTATACTTATATTCAAAACTTTCACAAAATGTTAATACAGAAAGTCCAAACATTATTGGAACAGAGTTGGGTAAATCGTATTCTCCCAGGGCTGTTGATGAACAAGCAATACACAAAAATGCGTTACAGAATTTCGAAGAAAAAACAGGAGCTAATTGGGATTCAATGGATATGAAACGAGGGAATCAGGCCTTCAAAAATAGTAAAAAGCTGTTTAAGCAACTACAACCTGTCCCTATCAAATCAGCCATCACTTTGGATGCAGGTATACTTAAATCTTATATCAGGCTTTTTTTTAAATAGAAATATTCTGAATAACTTTGAAATCTTTTAAATTTCATCAAGGATATTAAATAATTACATTATTTTCAACGCTTCTTACCTGAAAATATTAATAAACCTGTCGTTTCATTAAGAAATTATAGCAAAGAGGCGAAAGCAAAATTAAGAATTTTATCGTCTGAATTTAATTTTTATATCATCAATAACTACATATAAACGATGTAATATGAGAATAGTAACGCATTGTTTTCATGTTGTCAAAAGTCGAATTAAACTTGACTTTTCTTAGGAATTTGTAGGCTTCACACTCTTTCCCCTAATCACTTTTTCACCCCTTTTTAAGGAATTTCTCTTTTTTCCCTGTTTTCAAGAAACTTCCACTTTTTCCCCTTTTTCTTCGCTTGAATGCGAACTGAATTAATAGAACCCAATAAGAAAATTCAACTAATATTAATAATAATTTATTACTTTTATTCAAAAATTCTACTATTTCGTTGAAAAGTAAATTATTTTTTTGAAATATCAAATATTTTGTCAAAAAGTCGTCGTTTTTGGTCTAAAATTCAACTGTTTTGTCGTACATTAGTCTTTTTTAATAGAAGATTCATCCTTTTGGATTAAAAATTCAACTACCTGGTTGAAAATGTAAGACTTTTTGGTTGCAGTTTATTCATTTTCATAATTGATGTTGTTTTTCTCTACATGGTCTTAAATCAATATTTTAAAAATATTGATTTAAGACCACGTGTAGAAAAATAATTAACATCAATTATAGTTACCTATAAATATATGGTCAACACTGTAACATCAAAAAATAAATATTTTATAATTTTTGTTAAAAACTGTTTTTTTGGTCGAAAATTAAACTGTTTTGTTGTAAATTCGTCCTTTTAGGTTAAAAATTCACATTTTTTGTTGTTGAAAATTAATCTTTTGAAAATTCAACTATTTGATTGGAAATGCAACTGTTTTTGGTTGAAGTTTAATCATATTGGTTTGAAAATTCGACCAGTTGGTCGAAAATTCAACTATTTGGTTAGAAATTCAAATATTTTATGGAAAATTCGTCTCTTTTGTTTGAAAGTTTAATGATTTGGTTATAAATGTAACTGTTTGGTCAAAAGTATATATCTTTTTTTTGTTGAAAATTGCACCATACTTGGTTAAAAGTTGAACTACTTTATTCAAAATTCATTTTCTTGATCAAAGGTTCATAATTTTAGTTAAAAATTCATCTCTTGGTTTGAAAAATTAACTATTCCGTTGAAAATTCGTTTTCTTTTTGTTAAAAATTAATTTGTTTAACTGAAAATGTAACCATTTCACTTTTGGTTGAAAATTGATTTTTTTTAGTTTAAAATTCATGTATTTTGTTAACAAAATGATATATTTTAGTCAAAAATTAATCTTCTTTATTGCAAATTCAACTATACTTGGTTAGAAGTTGTGCAAACTTATTAAAAATCTATTTTCTTTTTTTGACTATTAAAAAATTTGTTTTATTTAAAATTAATCTATTTAACTGCAAATTTAACTATTCCACTTTTGGTTGAAAATTAATCTTTTTCAGTTTCAAATTCAACTATGCACTTGAAAATTTATATATTTTATTGAAAATTCGTCTTTTTTAATAGAAAATTGATCTTGGTGGAAAATTCAACTATGCTTGGTTGAAAGTTCAACTACTTTGTTGAAAATTCATTTTTTGTTTGTTGAAGATACATCATTTCAGTTGAAAATTCATCTACTTGGTTGAAAAATTAATTATTTTGTTGAAAAATGGTTTCATATTGAATTCAATATAGTACCTACAATATTTTTATCTCAATGAATTGATTCCTCTATAATTTCCCTATTTTCGTGAAAAATGACCCTATTTCCCCTGTTTTGAGAGTATTTTGGGCTGTGAAGTTCGAATGTGTAAATGTAAAATGTAAATGTCCCTCTTTTTATTATTTATTTATTTTTTTTATTATGTATTGTAATTTATCTACTTTATGTAGTTCCCTGTTTTTCTACTTTTAGTCCCCTATTTCTCCTAAAATATTATTTAGGTTCACTGTGAAGCCTCTTATATTCAATAAATGAATAGTACAATTCCATTTTCGGTCCTGCAGGATAATCTTGTTATTTTTTTTTTTAGGATTAGACGAATTGGGTTTAGTGAGGAATATGGAAGATCAGTGGAAGCGTGATGATGGCTATAAACGCTACGCATTTAATGTGCTAGTGTCTGACAATCTGGGTTTACATCGAGACTTGCCTGATACGAGAAACAAACTTTGTAAGGATCAAAATTACCCCGACCGTTTGCCAAATGCTAGCATTGTTATATGTTTCTACAACGAGCACTTCACAACTCTATTGAGATCCTTGCATTCTTTAATAGACAAAACTCCTGATGAGTATTTGCATGAAATTATTTTAATTAATGATCATAGTGACAATAATACTCTACATGAACGAGTAGATAAGTACGTACAAGGTAATTTGAGTAGAAAAGTTAAATATTACAAATTAGAGCAAAGAGAAGGTTTAATTAGAGCCAGGATGTTTGGAGCAAAACAAGCCACCGGAAAGGTGTTAGTCTTCCTTGATAGCCACATTGAAGTAAATCAATTGTGGTTAGAACCTCTTTTGACGAGAATAGCATATTCTAAGACAATTGTAGCAGTACCTGTGATAGATATAATCAACGCTGATACATTTCAATATACTACCAGTCCTTTGGTTAGAGGAGGATTCAATTGGGGACTTCATTTTAAGTGGGATAACTTACCCATTGGAACATTATCCCATGACGAAGATTTTATAAAACCTATCAAGTAGGTAAACCAGATTTAAATTCGTCTAAACAATATCCTATTTGCTCAATTAAGCTTTTATTTTTTTTTCATCTGAAACAGATCACCAACAATGGCTGGGGGCCTTTTTGCAATGGATCGATTATATTTTTTCGAGATGGGAGAATATGATTCTGGTATGGATATTTGGGGTGGGGAAAACTTGGAAATATCGTTCAGGGTAAGTAGAAAGAATGCCGATTAAATTAATTTGTTATTTTCTTCCTAATATAGATTGCGCTCAGCGCCTAAAATGTTTCAAATTACGAACTAAACACTTTTTGTTCACTTTTTTCAACCAAAAAATAAAAGAATTTTCAACAAAATAGGTAAATTTTCAACCAAAGAGATAATTTTTCATCTGAAATGATGAATCTTCAACCGAAAAATAAATTCTTAACAAAGGAGTTCAACTTTCAACCAAGTATGTAGGTAAATTTCCAATTAAACAATATGAATAGTCAGTGAAAAATGTAATGGTTGATACTTCAAACAAAAAATATTCTTTTTTGAATCAAAAGCGGTTGAATTAAACCAAAAAAGACCAATTTTCAACAAAATAGTTGAATTCCCAACCAAAACAGTATAATTTTTAACCAGGGAAGATGAGATATCTACCAAAAAAATGATGAATTTTCAAGCCAAACAGGAGAATTTTCTACAAAACAGTTGGATTTTCAACAAAAAAGTTACTTTTCAACCAAATAGTCGAATTTTCAACTCAAAAAGGAGCATGTTGAACTAAAAAGTTAAACTCTCATCCAAAACAGATTGTTTTTAACCAAATAGTGTAATTTTTAACCAAGAAAGATTGAATTTCTACCCAAAAAGATAATTTTTCAACCAATTTTGAACAAAGAAAGATTTTGTAGTCAAGAAAAAGAATATTTCAACCTTATTGTTCAATTTTCAACAAGGCAATTGAATTTTTAACCAAGCAAGATGAATTCTCAATGAAAAATGTAATGGTTGATATTTCAACAACAAAAGATTGTACTTTCAAATGAAAAACAGTTGGTATCATCCAAAAAATGCGAATTTTCAACCAGATAATTGAATTCTCAACCAAAACAGATTAATTTTTAATCAAATAGTTGAATTTTTATCCAAGGAAGATGAATTTTCCAAAAAAGAATTAAATTTTCAACCAAGAAAGGTTTTTCAGTCAAGAGAGAAAAAATGTCAACAAATTGTTAAATTTTCAAGTTGAAAATGCGAACTTTCTACAAAACAGTTGAATTTTCAACAAAATAAATAAATTTTCAACCAAATAATAAAATGTTTAACCAAAAAAATATGGATTATCAACCAAAGATATAATAGTGTAGACTTTTCAACCAAAAAGAATTAACAAAAAGTTGGATAGTTGGATAGTTGGATAATAAATAGTTTTATTTTTGTTTTTTTGGTTTGATAATAGTTGGATTTTATTATTGGATTTTATAAATTCTGTTTACATTTAAGTGGAAAAACGAGAAAAGGGGAAAAGCGGGAAATAGGGTAAAGACTGTGAATCGTGTGACAAAAAATAGGACGTTTGATAATTTATAGACTAAAGAATAAGATTTGCAATAAACATTAAAGTTCATTTTTAATCATTTTAAAATATTAGGTTAGAAAACTGGATATTTTGCTTAGAAAATAAAATTAATTTTCCACTTTATACTTTTTCCTTTCCGACTATACCTTTTTAAACCCGGACTGCACAAAGTGTGTCGAATTATGCAACATTTTAGGCCCTGAATGTGCTCATTATTTGATTATGATGTTAAAATACCGCTGCGAAGTTTTATGGATGTATTCACTATGGGTGTATTTATTTGTACTCATTTTATGAGCATTTTGCTTCCCTATAGTTATCAGATAAATTTGCTTCCTCATAGAGGGAGGTTTTTCCCTAAACAAACGAAAAAATTGATAATTTCAATATTTTTCAAGCTTATGCTTCTGTCATACCGAAAATCTTATTTTCAGAAAATCAGAAAGCCCATCAAAATGTCAATCGATGTATTCTGTTACAATGAAAAACTTTTTAACTTACGGGAGTATTATATTTCAAATTAAAACAAAAGTTTTCTTCATAGAAACGATGTAATTTTTTTCAACTTTCTGAGTCGCTATTGATTAATCAAGAATGATCGTGGAAAGTTCGTCAATACACCAATCCACGCGTATCGAAGGCGCGAAAAATTACATCAAATACAGTAGATACTGTTTTATTCCCAATATAAAAAAAATCCTTTTATAAACAACGTAAATAATTTTGTTTCACAATTTTAAAACGATATTGGTAGTTTATGGTAGGTCATGAAAGGTTCTTAAATTGGGCAATCGATGCTTCTAGAAGACGCGAAGAAATATATGCATTACTGTTGTATTTTCCATATTAAAAAACGGTCCCCTCATATCAAGAAGATAAACAATATATTTTTTTAATTTAGAAATCGGTATTGCTAGATCACAAAAGGTCATGAAAATTACGTCAATTGATCATTCAGCATGTCTCGAAGGCGCGAGCAAACATGTCAGATGCATTTATTCCTAACATGAGACAAAGTTTTTATCATTTTTCTCCCTCTTTTTTCATATGGTTATTTTTGTCTCTAATGAGCCGAAAAGTGAGGTAGTTTGGAATTCTGTTTTTTAATTATGAATCTTCCAATTTTGTTGAAACTTCATAAATCGGTACTGGTGTGTCATAAAAGGTTCACCAATAGGTCGATCGGTGCATCTCGAAGACGCGAACAAATACATTACATATAGTATTGTTGTATTTTGAATATCAAGAAAGTTTTTCTAATATAAACGGAATGAACCATTTTTTTGTAACTTCATAAATCGGTACTAGTAGGTCATAAAAGTTTCAACAATAGGTCGACCGATGCGTCTCGAAGACGCGAACAAATTCACTAGATATCGCACTTCGAAATGGTCAATCTAGCTCAAAATCCTATCAGACCTGGATGTCAATCAGAGCTATAATTCGTCAAAATTTCATGATATCCCTTTTACTTTTCGTGATATGATGAACAGAAAAAGTTACATACATACAGACACACATGGACATTTAAAAAAATTGTATTTTCGAGCTCCTGGAGTCGAATTATATCGAAATATGTCACAAAAGTAAATGTGAAAAATTAGGTCATTACAAACCTACCTCGGTGAGGAAGCAATATAAAAATATCAAAATAACCTTGTATTTCAGGTCTGGATGTGCGGTGGAAGTATAGAAATAATACCATGTTCCCGTGTTGGCCATGTTTTCCGAAAGCGAAGACCTTATGGTGACCATGACGAGCGAGACACAATGTTAAAGAATTCAATGCGCGTAGCACATGTATGGATGGACAGTTATAAAAACTACTATTTAAAGGATGTGAAGAAAATTGATTACGGCGATGTTTCCGAAAGAATAGCTTTAAGAAAACACCTAAATTGCAAAGACTTTTCATGGTATTTGAACACAGTTTATCCAGAATTAATATTACCCGATGACAACGAAAAAAAATTAAAAGCTAAGTGGGCCAAAATTAATCAAAGACCAATCCAACCCTGGCATTCTAAGAAGAGGAATTATACAGATCAGTATCAAATAAGACTCGCCAATACTTCCATGTGTGCTCAAAGTGAGAAGGATATCAAAACAAGAGGATCTAAATTAATTTTGGCATCATGTTTACGCACTAAATCACAGGTAATTTTTTTTTAAGGATTACGTATTGCAACTACCCTTTTTTTCTTCTGTAAGAGGCCGTTCAAAAACTACGTCACACTGCCCGGGGGGGGGGGGCGAATTAACGCAAAATGTGACATCACACATGGAAAATATAAATGTGAATAACAATTTTTTGAAATGCTTGAATTAAAATGAAGATTAGTGATTTCATTTGACGAGTAAAGCATCTAAAGACTTCACACTTTTTCCCCTATTTCCCTAATTTACTTTTTATTAAAGAATTCCTCTTTTTTCGATGTTTTCAAGAACCTTCCCCTTTCTCTTGATATTTCGCTTAAATGCAAATTGAATTAAATATAACCTAATAAAAAAATCCAAATATTTTGCGTTGATAGTTAATTCTTTTTAATTGAAAAGTCTACTATTATATTTTTCTTTCAGAATTCATCTCTTTTAGTTAAAGATTTAATTGTTTTGTCAAAAATTCAATAATTTTGTTGAAAGTCATCCTTTTTGGTTGAAAAATCAACCAATTTGGTTAAAGATTCATCTATTTGGTTGAATATTGAACTATTTTGTTGAAAATTCGTTTTTTTTTTTGGGGTCAAAAATTTGTTTTTTTTTTACTGAAAATTTAACTACATTCTATTTTTCTATGAAAATTGATATTTTTTTCTTGAAAATTCAACTGTTTTATTAAAAATTAATATCTTTTTTTGACAATTCATTTTTTTTAGTAGATAATTAATCTTCTTGGTTGAAAATTCATATTTTTGGTTGAAGGTTGATCACTTTAGTTCAAAATTCATCTCTTTGTTTGAAACTTCGTTTTTTTTTTGCAGATTAATTTATGAACTGAAAATTTCACTATTTCATTTTTGGTATAAAACTTACCTTTTTTAGTTTAAAGTTCATATAATTATTTTATTGAAAATTCGGTTAAAAATGATTTTTTTTCGGTTGAAAATTCATGTTTGTAGGTTGAAAATTGAACCATTTGGTGAAAAATCAGTTATTTTGTTGAAAATTCGCTTTTTTTTCTTCGAAAATAAATTTCCTAAAATGAAAATATAACTAATCCATTTTTGGCTGAAAATTGATTCAACTATTAAATTTTTCATTGGAAATTTCATCTTCTTGATTGAAAATTCAACTTCTTGGTTGAAAGTTGAACTACTTTGTTGAATATTCATTTTATTAGTTTAAGAATGAATTATTTTTGTTGAAAATTCGTTCTTTTATTGTCGAAAATTAATTTTCTTAACTAACAATATAACTAATCCACTTTTGGCTGAAAAGTAATCGTTTTCAGCTGAAAAATTCAACTATTATATTCTTCATTGTGAATTCAACTTTTTTTTTTAAATTGAACTATTTGGTTAAAAGTTTAACTACTTTGTTAAACATTCATTGTATTGGCTGAAAATTGAACTACTTTGTGGAAATTTCTTTTTGTTTTGAACATAATTTCTTTAACTGAAAATTTAACTATTCCATTTATGCTTCAAAATTGATCGACTTTAGTTGAAAATTAATGTATTTTATTGAAAATTCGTCTTTTTTGGTAGACACTGAATCTTCCTGATTGAAAATTCAACTACTTGGTTGAAGGTTGAACTACTTTGTTAAAAATTCTTTTTATTATTTGAAAACACCTCTTCGGTTGAAAATTTTACTATTTTGTTGAAAATTCGTTTTTTGTTGTCGTTTAAAATCAATTTTTTGAACTGCAAATTCCACTTTTCCATTTTTGGTTTAAAATTGATCGTTATAAGTTTCGAATTTAACTATTTGCTTGAAAATTCAACTATGTGGTTCAAAATGAAACTGTTTTTTATTGAAGTTTAATCTGTTTTGTTTAAGAATTCGACCAGTTGGTTGTAAATTCAACTCTTTGGTACAAAATTCCACTATTTTGTTGAAAATTAATCCTTTTCGCTTGAAAGTTCAACTATTTGGTTGAAATTGCAATATATTTCGACTTGAAATGTAAAGCGTTTCATACTGAATTCAATATGGTACCTATACATTAATTTTATTAAAATGAATTTACAGCCCTATTATTTCCCTATTTTCGTGAAAAATCACCCTAATTCCCTGTTTTGAGAGCATTTTGGGCCATGAAGTATATGTTTTGTGTTTTATTTTAGGCGTTTATCAAATGAAATCGAAGAAAAAATGTTGATTTAACGGGGGGGGGGGGGGTATTCGTACTTGTGACGTTTGTGATACTTTGTGACGAAGAAGGGGAGAGGTGGAAAAAGTTTTAAAATAGCGTGATGTAGTTTCTGAACAGCCTTAATCTCGAATTTGTACACTAATTTTTTTTTATTCTTACTAGATGTGGTTTGAAACCGACAAGAAAGAATTGATTCTTGGACAAATGCTTTGTCTAGAAGGTAGCGAGAAGAAGCCGAAACTCGGGAAATGCCATGAAATGGGTGGAAATCAGGAATGGCATCATAAGGGATCGGTAAGTATTTTGGGCGATGCCCATTTGATCGCCGCCTACCTGTTTGCTCTACCGCATTTACCGGATTTCTCCTCATGGAGCTGTGGGATCGCCTGACGCTCTCGTCGACACTTGTCAGTAGAGGATCCTCTGTACTAACGTTGAACGCAAAGTTTTCAATTTTTCCCCTTCATAAGTTTTAATTTTGCAATTAAAATTGAAATATTTGAAATTTTTAAGGGTTTGAGCGTAAAAAAGGTTTTAATATCACTCCAAAGATAAAAAATAGTGTTTATAGTGTCATACATTTTGAAAAACAATAGTAAAATAGTAGTGTTTTGAATTTCTAAAAGATTTTATTATGTAAATCCTAATCCTAATCTATAAAAATGCTATTTTGATATTTTGTTATCATTTGAGTCTGAGCCCTGAAAATTGCAAGTTTCGGTATTTTTCAGAGACAATGTAATAACGTAAACTTAAATGTGTCTCAACTAGCTTTAATTGCTATTTAAGTAGGACTAGTCGATTTATTGCTCTGTGACAGTTTAGAATTTCTGATAATAGGGACATTTACAACTATTGTAGTTAAATTTCGGCGAATCTATACATGGCCTGAAAAACACTTCTAATTTTCAACTTAATAAGGCAAGTAACATATCGTTGGAATCGTAAAAAAACGTAGATTTCAAGTATAACATTTAAAAATTACTAATTGCAAAATGTACCAAATTTCTTTGTTTCGTATTTTATTCCTCATTGATACAAAGGAAACTCCCTGCTGTCAAGGGTCGGCGACAGCGTCTGGCGATCCCTGAGCTACATGAGGGTAAGTTCGGTAGAGAGGGAAAGCAAGCAGCCAGACAGTGATCAAATGGGTACTGCCCGGTATATTTATTTGTACTCAAATCAATTCATGAATACACGCATACAGTGCCAGGTTATCATTAGGCAAAGGTAGGCAAATGCCTAGAGGCGCCACGCCGTAGGGGGCGCCTTGAAGTGGAGCGAAATAAAAAAACGAGGTTCAAAATAACTTGCAGAAAACAATTCATGACGGATTTTGGATTTTTATTTTAGAAAAATTCTTTATTCAATTTTCAAGAGACAATCTTTAATACAAAATATAAATTTCGAATAACTATTTTTTTTAAGTTTATTTCTTTTTAAGGTTATATAATTATAATTTTTCTGAGATTCTTGAGAAAATTCAAAAATATTTTTCAATATTTCAGATATATGTCAAATCAAAATTTTAAAAAAGCCCATTTTCTACCAAATATTTAACTTTCAACCAAAAAAGATGAATTCTCAAGGAAAAATGTAATGCATAATTGATATTTTAACTAAAAAACATTTTAATTATAAATTAAAAACAGTGGAACTTATCTAAAAAGGCGAAGTTTCAACAAAATAGTTAAATTTTCTACAAAATAATGTAATTCTTTATCCGAAAATATGAATTCTCAACAAAAAAGTTAATTTTCAACCAAACAGTGGCATTTTTAAAACAAAAAAAGATTAAAGTTATACCAAAAGAAATGCATTTTAAAACATCTTTTAAACTAACTCAAATTATTCCGAAAATTTATAGAAATCTTTGGAAATTTTCTCAAATCTTTAAAAATTAATTTTTCAAAGTAAAAAAATCATTTGAAATTTTCCCAGGAATCTTAAGAAAATATTGAATCCTCAACCAAAAAAATGATTTTTTAACCAACAAGATTAATTTTCATGCAAAAAAAATACGAATTTTCAACAAAATAGTTACACTTCGAACCAAAGAGATTAATTTTGAACTAAAATTATCCTTCTGACTACACCGTGGGTTACTGTAACCCAGGCCTTTTTTGTAAACTACACTTAGAAAAAAAATCATTTTTTTTCATTGTTTTGTTTAAATTCTTTTGTATTATTATTTTAACTAGCACCATCAATCCTGACTGTATTTCCTTTCGATTAAAAAAAATCGTTGAAATTGGTACGCAGAGGGTAAAGAATCTTCAACCAAACAAGTGAATTTTTAGGAAAGTAGTTTAACTTTTAACCAAGTAGTTGAATTTTCAACCAAAAAAGATGACTTCACAACGAAAAATATAACCGTTGATATTAACACTAAAAAATATTTAAATTTTGAATAAAAAAGGATTGAATTTATCCAAAGAGACGAATTCTCAACAAAATAATTGAATCCTCAACCAAAAAAGATTTTAATTTTAAAGCAAACAGTTGCAATTTTAATTTAACAAAATGTTCATTCATGAAAAAAATTGTAGGCGAATTATAATTTGAACGGAAAAATAATTTTTAATACAAAATATAAATTTTGAATAACTATTCATTTTTTATGTTTCTTTGTTTATTTGCTTTAAAGTTATATAAATAAAATTTTCCTAAGTTTCTCGAGAAGACTCAAAAAGATTTTTGAAGTATTCAGGTATGCCAAAAAAGTATCTGGAAAATTTTTAAGCAATTTTTTTTTATTTTATAGAATTTTATAAAATTTCAGAAAAAAATTTGAGTCAGTTTAAAAGATATTTAGAAATTTTTAACGCTTGAATAAATTTTTTAAATATTTTATAAATTTTCGAAAATGTTTCAAACTTTTAAAATATTTTTAATCTATTCAAAAATTCTTAAATGTGTTTTAAACTGACCCGATATATTCGTAAAATTGTCATAAAATCTTCCAGATTCGTTTTTTTACAATTTTGGAAATCTTTTGTAATGTTTTTAAATCTTTTTAAATATGCTTTTGAGATTAATTTTTCAATCTTGAAACCATTTAAAATCATTAAAAAACTTCATAATATTATTTCGAAATCATCAAAGGCTACGTTTTGTTTTAAGTTCTTTGAAATCTTTTGAAATTTTTAATTATTTTTGAAATTTTTTCAAAATCTTCTAAATATATTTTAAAATGATTGTAATTTTTTCTAACTTTTTTTTAAATTCTACAACATTAAAAAAGCTGCCTTAAAATCTTCCAGATTATTTTTCTACAATTTTGAAAATCTTTTGGAATGTTTTGAAATGTTTATAAATATTCTCTTAACAATAATTCTGTAAAATAAAAAACAATTTAAAATTTTCCCAAAAATCTAAAGAAATCTTTTTTTTTGATACCTTTAAAAATACTTAGAACCTTCTAAGGTTTTGGTTCCAAATATTCAAAAGTCTAAATTTTGTTTTAAATTGAAATCTTTTAAAGTCTAATTTTTTATCTTTTCAAAACTTCTAAATATCTCTTAAACTTATTCAAATTTTTTCTAAAATTTTGTAATGTTAAAAAACTGAATGATTTGGCTTTAAAATCTTCTACATTCTTTTCCGAAATTTCAGGAAATCATTTGAAATGTTTTAAAATATTTTAAAATATTTTCTTAAATTAATTTTTTAAACTAAACAAAAAAACAATTTAAATTTTCGCTGGAATCTTCAGAAAAAAATATTATGTTGAAACCATTCACAATCCTTAAAAAGCTTCAAATTTGTATTTTAAAATCTTAAAAAATCTACATTTTGTTAATTTTTTTTTTGAAATTTTGAATTTTTTTGAATCTTTTCGAAACTTCGAAATATCTTTTGAAATAATTCAAAGTTTTCCTAAAAAATTTTTAAATCCTGCAAAAATTAAAAAAGTTGCCAATGTTAAAATAACAATATTAAAAAACATTTACAATTAAAATGTTCTTTTTTATCAATAATGTTTAGAAACATTCAGAAATAAATTTTGGTCAAGGGGTTATGAAAAAACCTTTTGCCATTTTTTAAACATTTGATTTAAAAAGTTAAGAACAGATTTGGTGCCTTTATTATTAACGAATAATTTACAATTAAAATTGTTCTCTTTTAGAAATAAATTTTTAGAATTAGAATTCCTGATTTGGAAATAGCGATTTACAAAATTTCAGGAAAATTAAAAGAACAAACTGAAAACAGCCACTTAAAGTTATATTCACGTAGTATACAACTAATCAGGTATTCAGCAACGATGAGAGCGAGATTTTCGAGAATTTTGTTCAACTAATTTTTTTCAGATAGAAAAAAGCACGGAAAAAAAGGATTATATAAACAAATGAACACTGTAGATTTTTACTGGCATCACTGGCAACATAATTGAAGGAAAATTAAGAGAAAAAATTATGTCGTTTTTTTAGCCTTTAAACATCCATACAGAACATTTGTTTATATAATATATGTACTTATAAAACAACAAAACAAGTAATATCGAATAAAAAAATTTGTTCTTTAGTTAACATATTTGGTAACACAATTTGAGATTTAATAGAAAACAAATAGAAAATAAATCCCACCCCGGGGGGGGGGGGGCGGTGGCACCTAAAAATGTAATGCCTATGAGCGCATTTATCCTTAAACATGCACTGTCCGAATATAAGATGTTTATCTTTCTGTTTTTGGTTTTATTTTCAGAAAGAAACTGCGATTTACAATTTGGCCGCAGGTACATGTTTGGGTGCTCTGCATGCAAATAAAGGTGCTCAGATAATTATGGATTTATGTACAAAGTACGACAAATCGTTGATTAGTTGGAATCTCATTCGCTCAATATTTCCAGGTAATGAAGTTAGATGATATAAAAGATCAAAATATAGGATAATAGATTACACTCATTGAGAATTTTCTGTCTCGACTCAACTTTTATTAAATCATGTTTTTATAAAAAAAAAAATATTTTTTTTTTCCATGACATTTAGGGTATAGTGCGCAGTAATAATACTTTTTTAATGCTTAATGTTTCTACTGATGTTTTGTTGAGAAGCTACTGAATTATTTATAAAAAAATTGTTAAGAATTTTTGTACTTTGTTTATTGGAAATTATATTTATTATTAAAACTATATTGGCAATATTTTCTAAATGCTTACCTACAAGAAATTAGAAAAGTATGATTTTTCCCTTGTACGGCAGACGTTTTTATTTGAATTTTGAAGGTCTTTAGAGGTTTCCAATTTTTTACTGGTAAATTTCACTTTTAATACAATTAATGTACTCCATTTTGCTGTTTGTCTGCGGCGTAATGTTTTATGAATCGTGCTGAAGGGTCGGATATACCCTCAATCCATTTGGGCATCCAGAAGTAGGGAATGAGACTCTTTCCTTGGTTTTCAAAATGTTTCTCAAAAACTTTTCTGTAAAAAAAGATTCATATTACTTACTCTCAGAAAAACAAACAGAATATTTCAGCATCTACAGACTACAAATACTTTCCCCTATTCCTCTGTTTCCCCCTTTTTAAAAGAATTACTCTTTTTCTTATATTTTCAAGAAACTTCCCCTTTTTCTCATTTTCCCGCTTAAATTCGAAATGAATTAATAGAACCCAATAAAAAAATCCCACTATATTTTGTTTAAAGTTAATTCTTTTTAATTGAAAAGTCTCAGGGTGTCTACTCAAATCCTGGAAAAAAATCCCTGACAATTCCTTTTTTCTAGGATTCTCAAATTTTTTCAAGGTATAATTTCTTATAGTACAGAGCCATTAAAATATTTCGCATTTTTAAAAACAATCGACGTGGAATATGTATACAGTTTCGCAAATTTATTATAAATCATTTTTTTTTCAGTTTCTAAGGATTCAATAATACATTTCATTTAGAAAGCTTGGGTAAATTATAGTAAAATATATTCTTAAATATATTAGCACCATCGATTAATTAAATAAATAATACTAAAAACATAATTAATCATTTCTTGACTTTGTCTTTAATGTTCACGAATTTGAATAATAATTCAAATATTTTTTTTTAAATCTTTTATACTCAAAATTCAGTGCATATTTAGGTAAAATTAATGTGGTTACTATATTGAATCCAATTTAAACCGCTTCAAATTCTTAACTGTTCAAGTAAAAATATTGCATTTTCAGAAAGATAGATAATTTTTTAACCCAATCGTTGAATTTTCAACCAAAAAGATTCATTTCCTATCAAAAAAGACGATTTTTCAACAAAATACATGAACTTTCAACGAAATAGTTGAATTTTCGA
>CAKNYM010053115.1:511539-527359 GCA_932195095.1 Andricus curvator
TTTTCAACAAAATACATGAACTTTCAACGAAATAGTTGAATTTTCGACTAAAAAAGATACATTTCCAACCAAATAGTTGAATTTTCAACTAAAAACGATAAATTTTGAAACAAATAGTTGAATTTGAACTAAAAAAGATCACTTTTCAACCAAAAATGGAATAGTTAAATTTTCAGTTAAAATTAATTTTCTACAAAAAAAACATTCAACCCAATTGATGAATTCTAAACTAAAATGATGAATCTTTAACTGGAATTAATGAATTTTAAACCAAAAAGATGAATTTATAACAAAGGAGTTTAAATTTTCAACTAAAAAGATGTATTTTCAACCAAAAACATGAATTTTAAACCAAGAAGATTCATTTTCTACCAAAAAAGACTATTTTTGAACAAAATACATAAATTTTCAACGAAATAGTTGAAATTTGAACTAAAAAAGACCGACTTTCAACCAAAAATGGTATAGTTAAATTTTCAGTTAAAAAAATAATAATTTTCATTCAAGGAGGTGAATTTTCAACTGAAATGTTGAATCTTTAACTGAAATAGTTGAATTTTAAACCAAAAAGTTGAATTTTAAACCAAAAAGACGAATTTTCAACCAAAAACATAAATTTGAAACCAAGAAGATTAATTTTCTACCAAAAAAGACGATTTTTCAAAAAATACATGAATTTTCAACCAAATATGTAGTTGAATTTTGAACCAAAAAAGATCAATTTTCAATCAAAAATGGAATAGTTAAATTTTCAGTTAAAAAAATTAATTTTTAACCAAACAGATGAATTTTCAACTAAAATGATGAATGAAAATTCTTTACTTTTGTTAGAAATGTATTTTTGTTGTTAAAAATGCTACTGTGTAGACTGTAGTTGAAAATTAATCTGTTTTGCTAAGGACTCTCTTTGCCACCTCTACCGAGAGTCGACAGTTTATTTTTATCAAGCGACGTTCATTGGCTGCCCTGGCCTTGTATCGCTGCGCTTGCTCTAAGCAACTTTTTCAAGTACGCATGTGCCGAAAAGCGCGGGTCGATTTGAAATAAATAAATACTATGAATAATAATATACAGATAAATACACCCGATATTCCTAGAACTGCTGGCCCACGCAGTTTCTCAGTTCATGTCGCGAGAGACGGTTGCGACTCTTGCATAAAAGACACCAGCAGCGTAGGGACAAAGACACAGTACGCAGGTACTCACATGCGGAGATTGCGCAATATTATGTATTCCAATTGGAAACGGTTGAGACGGCCCCGATTCGCGCAGTTGAAAAAGTCGCGGCCCGTTAGCATGTGAGTGTTTTTCACGTGTCTTCCAAGTGTTTTTGTTGACGTACGACAATTTGCCAACTAAAAATCAATAGAATAGAATCAAAAAACGACTCAAGTATTTCGCGAACTAGACTAGTGAGTTTTGTGGCATGACGTCAGGTCATGGAAAGATGGATGGAAATGTCTGGAAGGTTAGCATATTATAGTTCTTGACACAGGAAAGCAGACAACTTTTTGGATAAAATATTCTAAACGTAAAAGTAAGTTATAAAGGTATGAATATTACAATTTTTAAAGTGTCATGCTAGGATAGGTGGAAATGTCAACCGTCAGGAAGGTTACCACATGGGACTGCAACTGCATACGACTTTTTGGAAAAAAATATTCTAAACGTAAAGTTAAGTTATAAAGGTCTGAAATTCTGAATAGTAATATTTCTCAAATGTTAAATCTATTTTCTCAGTCATGTCGTGTCTCATTCTTTTGTCGATTGACGAACTTTCGGTGTCACGAAATACAAGCAACTTTCCGAAATTTGAGGTTAGAGTGCCACTAACCACAAATTTCGGACAGTTGATTGTATTTCTTGACACTGAAAGGTCGTCAATCGACAAAAGAATGGAACATGACTGAGAAAATACATTCTACACTTGAGAAATATTACACTATTCGTGCATTTATGACTTACGTTTACGTTTAGAATATTTTCTCGAAAAAGTTGTTTGCATTCCCATGACGTCATGCTAAAATACTCAATTCAAAACTTCTCGCTCTTCGGGCCTCTTTTTTTTAATTGGTCAGCCACTGACGCATGCGTGACCGTACATCCCGTACAGGGACCGTGGTGGGAGGTGACAAGTTCAAATAAGTGCGTGTAGGGGGGTTCAAATATTCGGAAGTTCAAATAAGTGGAAGTTTACTTTATTTTGTTTAAAAAAAAATCTCGAGATGAAAATTAATTGTTTTAATTAATAATTTAACTATTCCACTTTTAGTTGATAACTGATCTCTGTATAGTTGAAAATCAATTAATTGAAATAATTTATTCCCCTATTTTCGTTAAAAATCACCCTTTTTTTCTCCTGTTTCGAGAGCATTTTTTGGGCTGTGAAGTCAGCATTAATGATCTTCGTAATTTTCACTCACCTGTAGTAAAGAGCCTCCTTCGTTGTTGGTGTACAATGTGGATATTTAGTTGCTGCTTCTTCCAATTCGTTGTTATCTACACGGTTTTCAACAATTTCCTGAATAATTTGGAACAAAGATTTTTTAATAGATGTGACACCATCACTGAATGCTTCCTTATGTCTCCACAAGACATTCTTAGGTAGGAGGTCCATCTCATCGAATGCGGATCGAAGAAGGTGTTTTTCAACTCCATCTGATGAAAAAGTATATCTCAATGATTTAGCACTTACCTACTTGATTATCAAGTACAATTAATATTTTTAACAAAGTATTACGTACTTTGTGGTTGTCGAGCGGCTGCTTCTAGTGAAAGAAAATAATGAGTGAACTGAAGATCCAGGAATGGTGCTCGAAGTTCTAAGCTAAATGCACTAGTCGATCTATCAGCTCTTAATCCATCATATAAATAGATATCCTTTAATAACCGTAGTGATTCTTCATGAGCCGCCACAGCATCAGGTGCATTTTTGAAATATATATACCCTTGAGCCAATTCATCCGCACCCTCTCCACTAAAAACTACCGTTGTATCCGTGTTCTTTTTAACGTACCTCGATATCAAGTACATGCTAGAAAAATTAGTTTGATTTAAAATAGGTGAAAGGAAAATTTTAAACTATCCACGCTAAGGTTTTTGTTAATAAGATAAAAAATCTTCAGGGTGTCTACTAATTTTCGCCCACCGAAGTCCCGGTTATTTACTTTCTTTCACGGTTGTAAATATTGAATTTCCTCTTACTAGAAGCACGAATAAAACGCATTTAACGTAAGGTTTTCCCGTGATTAATTAGATGTATTATGATATCTTATTATATTTAAAAAAATATATTTTTGTAATATGTGGTGTCGAGTAAAAATGAATATAATTAGATTAAAATTGCTTCAGACATTTCGGCCCACGGTGGTGGCCCTCGTAAGTTAATTATTATAATACAAATTCGATGTCTTAGTTATCTGCGCACGTTTGATTACCATGATAGTTTTCATTTTTGATAAACATATCTTTGCTTAATTATTTTTGGTATTATAATTGGTAAGTAATTCTCACATATAATTTTTTATTTCTTTGGCATTAGCAATCAATTATTCAAGAGTAATTGCAAAAAACTATTTTTAATCTTTTATTATGACAGTTTAATTATAATTAAATGTGTTTGTAACATAGTTATTGTAAAATTCACTGAGTATTAACATAAATAATTTTTAATATGGATTTTTGCAATAACTCTTCAATAATTGCTCAAAAATGAATCGCTAATACCAAAGAAATTAAAAACTATATCTACATTTTTTGTTCGAAAATTGTTTCATTCTCTTGAAACCTTTCAAAATTCTTTACACGCTTCTAAATTTTGTTTCGAAGTGTTCAAAGATCCACATTTTTTTTTGAATTTGTTGAAATCTTTTCAAATTTTAAACTACATTTTAATCTTTTCAAGGCATCTAAACCTTTTTAATATCTTTAAAAATGATTCGAAATGTTCATAAATTTCTTTAAAACTCTGCATAAACTTCTGAACTTTCTAAATATCTTTTTAAATTATTATAATTTTTCCGAAAATTTTCAAAAAATTCTGCATTATTAAGAAAATTGCCGCAAAATCTTCCTAATTATTTTTTAACAATTTTGGAAATCTTTTGAAATGTTTTTAAATATTCTTTTAAAATTAATTTAAAAAAATAAATAACCATTTAAAGTTTTTCCATAAATCTTTTTAAAAAAACATTTACTCTCTTGAAACCTTTCAAAACTCAAAATTTTGTTTTAGATTTTTAAAAATCTTTTTAAATTATATTTGAATCTTTTTAAACCTTCTAAATATTTCTTAAATTTGCTCGAAGTTTTCTAAAATTGTGTAATCTTGAAAGTTGTAAACTTTTCCTTTAAAATCTTTTATATTCTTTTTTGAATCTTTATGAAATCATTTGGAATGTTTTGAAACATTTCTAAATTTTCTCGTAGATTTCATTAATCAAATAAAATTTGGACTAGCATCACATGAAAATTCGTATTTTTTGGTAAAATATACAACTATTATTTGGTTAAAAATTTATGTATTTTGTTGAAAATTTGTTATTTTTGGTAGAAAATTGATCTTCATGGTTGAAAAATCAACTATTTGGTAGAAAATCAATTTTTTGATTAAAAATAAAACTGTATGGTTGCAAATAAATTTATTTTTAGTTAAGGATTCAATTCTTTTGTTGAAAATTCGTCTTTTTGGGTATATTCAACGGTTTTTTATTAAAAATGAAAATCTTTTTTGGTTCAAATATAAGTTATCACATTTTTTTGTTGAAAATTATTATTTTCAGGTTGAGAATGGAACTGTTTTTGTAGAGAATTCATCTCTTTAGCTTTAAAATTCATCAATCTCGCAGAAAATTCGTTTCCTTTTGTTGAAAATTAATTTTTTTTAGCTCAAAATTTAACTATTCAATTTTTGGTTAAAAATTGATATTTTTTAGTTGAAAATTAATATTTTTTGGTTGAAAATTCAACTATTTAGTTGAAAGTACATGCATTTTCTTAAAAAATTGTATTTTTGTATAAAAAAATAATCTTTTTAGTTTAAAATTGAACTATTTGGTAGAAAATATATGTCTTTCGTTATCAATTCGTCTTTTTTTGGTTTAAAATCAATCTTTTTGGGTAAAAATGCATCTGCATGGTTAAAATTTAATGTATTTTAGTGGAAGATTCAAGTATTTTGTTGAAAATTTATCTTTTTTTGTTTATATTCAACTGTTTTTTAATTAAAATTAAAATATTCGTTGGTTTAAATACCCACTGTTAACTGTTTTGTCGAGAATTCGTCTGTTTGGCTGGGAAATTCAACAATTTTGTAGAAAATTCAACAGTTTTGTGGAAAATTTATGTAATTTGTTAAGAATTCATCTTTTTAAAATTTAACTATTTGGTTCACAATTCAGTTGTTTTGTTAAAAGCTCATATTTTTGGCTTGAAAATTCAACATTCGCGAAGAAGTTAAAAAATAGTTTTTAAAGAAAAGTAAAGAAATAGTGGCATTAGCAGACAACTGTGAGAAAATAGTTTCGATAGTGTCATTTTTTTCGAAATAGTAGCAAAGTAGTGTCAGTGCTAAAAAAATGGTCAAAATAGTGTCAATAGTGTGGTCAGTCCGAGGCCTGTGATTTTTCTTACCCAACAGATGCTCGAATAGTTGTAATGTCAAAGGTCTCCAATTGATAAATAACGTCATCCAAAACGTCTTCGATATCTTTTTCGGTAAAATTAATTTCATGGTGTTCAGTACCGATATGGTCTGCAACCTAATGGGATTTTTTAGTATTCATGCGATTCAAATACCAAATTTGACTCTTTCCATTAACGTTAGGCTACATCTTTTACCTGTCTCGCAGCCAAAATGTCCGGACTATCACCCATTCCAATCGCGAAAGTTTGCAACTTGTAGGGTAAATTCATTTCTTTGGCTTCTTTGGCAAGTAAAGCTGCTACTAAACTAGAATCTAATCCACCTGATAAAAAACAGCCTATTCGTCTTTCAGACATTAAACGTTTCTGAATGGCACCTAAGAATAATTTTCTTATGTTTCCACTGATATCCTTTGAATTGAGATCTGAAACAGATTATATAATGTATAGAGCACCGGGATTAAAAAGTTTTTAAAAAGTGCACTGCATTTTAAAAACATGAGCTTCCATTACTTTGTAATGAAAGATCATTACCTGAGTATTAATTTGCCAAAGCAGTAATATGCAATTGTTCGCCGTTTTCGAGAAAACCGACTTCGAAATATCCTCCAGAAGCCATTTAGAGTTTGGCGAAACATACTTTACATCGTTCGGCAACTCAGGCAGCATCGCTTCGGCTTAACAGCCAAAAAGTTGCGTGTTCGATTCTAGCTGCCTGCATTTTTATTTATTTTTATTTATTAAAATGTTTATAAATTTAGCTTCCTTCAATAATCTTGAAAAATATGCAGGTTAAACATTTTTTAAAGCCTTTTTTCATGGAAAACAGAATTTTTTAGCTTCATCATGTTTTTTGCAAACAAATTTATTTTCTATAGGTAAGTTTTACTAATTATAATGTTTGCCAATTATATTTAAAATTAGAAATATGATCCAGGTTTTCTAAACGAAACATTGCTAATTGAAAAACAAAAAACTATCCTCCAGGTCAAGATGATATTCACATTTCGTACCTTCCGAGGCAAAAATTTATTTGATACAAAAAAATCAGGTGTGTTTCCCAATAGACACTTCACAAAAATCTTGTTTTTGTAAAAACTCATCGTTTATCGCATAAAATACGAGATTTGTTAAACATTATGAAAAGAATTAGTAACATTTACCAAAAATAAATTTCTTTGCGAAAAACATGATAAAGCTTTAAAAATTCAGTTTTTCCGTGAAAGTAAAAGAATAGACAGCGAGAATCGAACTCCCAAAGCCAAACTCTATATGGCTTGTGGCGGATATTTTAAAGTCGATTTTCTCGAAAACGGCGAAAAATTGACAATTAAAAAAAAATTACAATTGCCGGTCTCCCCTTCTCAGTCACCGAGATTTTTCTCTCTAATGCACTAATATAAAAATTAAAAGTCCAAATTAGAACAGGGAATTTGTGAAAAAATCATAACTCTCATTTGGAATAGGGAATTTTCCAAAATAATTGAAATTCTGAGTTGGGACAAGGAATGAATAAAATAAATATTTAAAAATTCTCGTAAAGAATAACAATTATCCGTGCAGAATTATATCTTTTATTTTGGGAAAGGAAATTTTAGTGAATAATTATAATTTTGAGTTTGGGACAGGCAATTTCAGCAAAGAAATTTAATTTTGTCCTTGGAACAGGGAATTTCGTAATGAATTATTATTTTATCTTGGAACAGGTATTTTTTAACACAGAACGGGAAATTTCGGAAAATAATTTTTGTTCTGAATTATCAGAATTTGTTTCAATAAAAATAAAAATTTTAATAAAAGTTTGTCAGGATTTAAAATTTCCCTTTTTCAACTTTTAGAAAATGGGAGTTACTATATTTCTGAATTACAATAGAAAATGTTGCTAATAAATATAATTCTGATTTGGAACAGGAAATTTTTGGAAATAAATGTAATTATGACTTGGAAAATGTTTTAAAAATGTAGATTTTAGAAAAAATAGAGACTTTACAAAAATTATTTTCCTTATAGTGAAAATGGTTATCTATTTTTATTTTTTATATTATATATATATTTTTATTTTATTTTTTATTTATTATTATTATTTATTTATTTTTATTTTATTTTTTTTATTATATATATTTTTTATATTTTATTTTTTATTTTTTTTACCAACAGCCATACCACGCTGAAAAAACCAGTTCTCGTCAGATCACTGAAGTTAAGCAGCGTTGGGCGCGGTTAGTACTTGGATGGGTGACCATTCGAGAAAACTCAGAAAACCGAGTGCTGTTGGCACATCGTGGGTGTGGTGAGCCCACACTTGTAGTTATTTTACTACAAGCTATCAACCTAGAAACACTACCCGAATCGGGTAGTGTCACGCCTACCCTGAAAGGGAAATGGCTTAATGGTATACAAGCTAAAATTGAAAAAAAATGGTTTGCCCTATTTTTATTTTTGAACAGGGAATTACCGTAAAGAATTCTAATTTGAATTGGAACGGAGAAATTTGACATGGAACGGGAATTTTGGAAAAGAATTTTAATTCTGATTAAGAAGAAGGGATCTAAAAAAATCCCTGTTCAAATTCAGAGTTATAACTCTTTTACAACATTCTTTCTCTAAATCAGAAATGTAATTCTTACGACCAAAATAATCCCATGTTCCAACTCAGAATTATAAATTTATTTCAAAAATTCCCTGTTCTAAATCAGAAAGCTTTATAAATATTCATATATCTCTTGAAATCTTTAAAAATCGTTTGAAATCATTCAAATCTTTTGAAATATTTTTAACTGAGCGGGAAATAACCGAGAATTTGAATTCATCCGTCGGGTAGACCCTCTGTTAACATACCGGTCCACGGTACAAAGGTGGGAAAACTGGGTTTGTCTCCGGGTTTGTGATATTGTTCACTCCTTAGAAGAGTTGCTTTTCCTTTTTCAGATATTTCATATTCTTCATAATAACCGGGAGGAAAGGGTTGCAATGTCCAGTCACTTGAAAATTGGTTCGTTATTCCAATTAAACCCTGCAAATTTGCGTTAATGTTGTTGTGAGAAACAAATCTAGTTTATCGTGTAAGTGAACAGAAAAAAATTGTTAAAATTGTCTTGAATAATAGGATTACTTTGCTTTCTGAACTGACGCCCAAACGTCCTTTGCTATCGCGCAATGTAAAGAGTGGCCTCACACCGTAAGGATCTCTTGCAATTAAAACTTTCCTCTTTTTTACGTCCAATATACAAAAAGCAAATACACCATCCAATGAACGTGCAACATTTTCTGCACCAGCAGTTGTATAAAGATGTAAGATCGCTTCTACATCACATTTTGTCGTGTAATGAAAGTTATTTTCCTTTCCTAGCTGAAATAAATATTAGTATTAAATGCCATTGCATTTTATACATACTTCGGACTTCACAGACTTTCCCCTATTTCCCCCTTTTTAAAAGAATTCCTCTTTTTTCTCCGTTTTCAAGCATCTTCCCCTTTTCCCCCATTTTGCTTTCTCATAGAGGTGGCTTTGTAATGGTAACAATTTCGGAAAATTTTTAATTCATTTAATTAAACGTTCCTCAATTTCAAATTCAATTGATCAAATTTGGAGGGCTTATTTTCACCAATAATATCTCGAAACTGACCAAAGGATTTCTAATTATATTCATCACATTTTTTTAGCACTTCATAATACTTAAAAAAAAGGTTTTTTACAGTAAAATTGGTACATTTACATAATTCAAAGTTGATGCAATAATATAAAATAGTCTTTGCCTTGAGACGAATCGATTGACCTATAATATGAATAAATTTTATTGAAGAGTAAGGAATTTATGGTTATTTATGATATTTGAAAATGGGGTTTTTTATAGTTAAACTTTTTTCATTAACAAAATTCAAAATTGATGCATGAGCGGAAAAGATTACTTGATTCGGGGCAAATCGATTGACCTATAATATTAATACATTGTCTTGAACAGTACGGAAGTTATAGACATTTTTATAATTGAAAAATCTGTTTTAAACAGAAAATTCTCTTTGATTAACATAATTCAAAGTTCATACAAGAATAAAAAATGCTCCTTGATTCGAAACGTGTTGATTGACCCATCTGTATTTTGTTATTTTGACTTTCTCTATGAGGAAGCAAACATATTTGCTATTTTCTCGTTTTCTCGCTTAAATTCGAACTGAATTAATAGAACACATCAAGAAAATCCAACTTTTTATGGTTGAAACTTAATTCTCTTTGGTTAAAAATTTAGGGTCGCTGAAAGTCAGGGATACTTAGGGGAAAATTAGGTATTTAAAAAACGATTGCAAAAGTCAGGAAATTTTCCTAAGAAGCACTTCAAGTAACTGTCAATAATAATGAATTAAAAACTTATAAATTTGAAATTTTTGTATTCCATTTATAAAAGATTCTATGAAAAGGGAAAATAAAAATTGGCCAGGGAAAAATCAGAGAAAAGTCGAGGAGTTTCAAAATGAAAATAAACTGTTTTGTTTAACATTCATCTTTTTGGATAGAAAATTCGTCCTTTTGGTTTGAAAAATCACCTTTCTTGGTTGAAAACTAATTTTTCTTGGTTGAAAATTAACTAATCTATTAAAAATGTAAATGTCTTCTGAAAAATTCGTCTTTTTGATCTATAAATTCAACTATTTGGCTAAAAATTCAAATTTTGTTTGAAAATTCAATTAATTGGTGCAAAATTAGCTTTTTAAGTGAAACTATTTGGTTGTCAATACCACTGTATGGTTGAAAATTAATTTTGTTTGTTAAAAATTGAACTGTTTTGTTAAAAAGTCATCCTTTTTGGTTCGAAATTCAACTGTTTACTAAAAAATTGTTTTTTGGCTTGAAAATGTAACTGTTTTAAAATGCAACTGATTGATTAAAAATTCAACTATTGTGGTAGAGTTTTCGTCCTTTCGGATTGAAAATTTATCCTTCTCGATAGAAAATTAACTTTTTTGATTAAAATTCAACTGTCTTCTAAAAGAACCGCCTCCTTTGATTGAAAATTCAACTATTTGGTTGTAAATGCAACTGTTTGGTTAAATTCAGTTTTTTTTTAATTTGAACTATTTAGTTGAACATTAACTTTTTTGTTGAAAATTCAACTATTTGGCTTACATTGAAAGCTCATCTTTTGTGGTAGAAAAGTCATCTTTTATGGTTGAAGATTCATCATTTTTAGTTTATTCGTTGAAAATTTAACTTTTCAGGTTGGAAATTCAAGTGCTTGCTTAAAAGTTCAACTATTTTTTTAAAGGCGTCTTTTTTTAGTCGAAAATTAATCTTTTATGGTAGAAAAGTAATATTTTTTGGTTACAAATGCATCTTTCCTGGTTAAAAATGAACTTTTTTGTTGAAAATGTAACCCATTTGAGTGAAAATGCATCATCATGTTAGGAAATAATCTTTTTGTTGAAAATTAAATTTGACAGGTTGATAATTAAACTTTTTCGTTTGAAAATTCGACCAGTTGGTTGAAAATTTGTATTTGTAGGTTGAAAATTCAACTATTTAGTTGAACATTAAACTATTTTACTGAAAATACGTCTCTTTTTTTGAAAGTTCAACTATTTGGTTGTAAATGCAACAGTTTGGTTGAAAATGTTTGTTTTTTTTAAATTCAACTATTTGATTGAAATTCATCCTTCTTGACTGAAAATGATCTTTTTCGTTGAAAATGCATCTTTTCGGGGTGAAAAGTGAACTGTTTTTCAAATCAATTCGACTTTTTAATTTAAAAACTCCACTCTTTTGTTAAAAATTCGTCTTTGGTTTGAAAATTCAACATTTCGTTGAAAATGCAATATATTTTGATTTGAAATATTAGGAAATTAAAACGTGTCATATTGAATTTAATAAGGCATTATTAGTTTCATTTAAAAGACTTTATTCTCGTATTATTCCCCTATTTTTTTGAAAAATCAACCTATTTCCCCTGTTTTGAAAGCATTTTGGGCTGTGAAGTCTGAAATTTAAATATGTATAGCAACCCACTATTATTGAAATTTAAAAAATAATTGAGCAACAGATGAAAAATTTTACTGGAGCTGTTGTTCTTTACGTACATATATTTTACCTTCTTGTAATTGTAGATCTCTCCATTGCACAATAGAAACAGTTCTGGATATGCACATAAGCGCATCGGCTGCATACCACAAAGTTCATCAACTATGGACAATCTATGAAAGCCAAGGTATCCATCCTGAAGTACAGAAAGAAATTTTACATGGAAGAATTCTATTGAAAAAATTAGTCAAATTAGGCGCGGTGCGCCTACAAAAAAGGGTTTCATAGTCTATTAAGACGTTAATTAAGTCGTTCAAGCATCCCCTTCCATACTTCCCTCCCCTACCCCCTACTTCCCCTCCCCACACTTCAAACTTCGCTTCCTCTCATTTTTCCTCATCTACTTGCTCCTCACTTCCTTCACTTACCTACATCTCATTTCCCACCACTTTTCCTACTTCACTCAACTTCACCTCATTTCCCCCTATTTCTCCTCCTCATTTCCCCTACTTCCCCCTCTTCATTTCCCCTCTCTTACCATCCCTTGTTTCCCCTACATCCCCTCCGCTTATTTCCCTTCAGTTCCCCTCATTGCACTCCCCTCATTTCCCCTATTTCCAATCCCTCATTTCCCATACTTCCCCTCCCTCATTAGATTATAAAGGTTCATAATTTCTTAACAATTTCAGATATATATTCGTGTTTTATACCAAAAATTGGTATTGCAAATCAAAAATCATTAGATTTCGAAGAAAATTGACAATTGTGAACAATTTTCTGTTATGTTAGTGTTTTTCATAGGAAATTATTCGTATTTTTGATAAAAAATTATTTATTTAATTATTAGTTGGTGTGTTTTGGGATTGCCTTAAACGTTTAACAGATGCAGGTTATATTAACGTTTTTTATAGGAAATCGGTTATTTTTTAGCAAAAATTATGAAATTTTAAAGATTCATAATTTTTGAACAATTTTTGTTCAAGTTAGCGTTTTCCACCAAAATTTGGTATTTTAAAACAAAAACCATTATATTTGTACAAGATTTAGAATATGTTAACAATTTTGGATCATTTTAGTGTTGTTTAAAAATTGGTATATTTGATTTGGAAAAAATTTATGTTTTAAAAAAGATTCACAACTTTTAACAAGATTTTTGAAATTTTTTAACTGTTTCAGGTTATATTAACGTTTTTCACAAGAAAACGGTTATTTTAAACAAAAATCATTAGATTTGGAAGAATATTGATAATAATTGTGTACAATTTTCTGTTATTTTATGTTAGTGTTTTTTCATAGGAAATCATTCATATTTTTGATTAAAAAAATTATTATATTTCAAACAATATTTACAATTCTTGCAACAACTTTACGTTATGTTGGTGTGTTTTGCAGGTGTTTTGTGACTGTGTTAGTGTTTTTCATCAAAAATTGGTATTTTAAATAAAAGAAATTAGATTTCAAAGAAGATAAATTTTTTTGCACAATTGTACGTTTTCACCGGAAATATTGATATAGATTTCAAAGCTTTACCATTTTTGAGCAATTTAAGATTATGCTAATGATTTTCGCCAGAAATCGATTTTTTAAACAACCCCTAATAGCAAGGCCGCGTAGTCAGACATTTTCGGAGGGGGGGGGGTATGCAGCGGCAGACATGAGAGTATATGTATATTATGTACATGTTTCAAGAAATTCGGGGCGTGGGGTAAAACCCGGGTCACCCCCCCTGGCTATGGCCTTGCCTAATAGCACGGAACGTTCCGCAGGAACCTTCGGAACATTCCAGCGGAATTTTTCTGAAACGTGTAAAATGTACGCCGCTTGGGAACGTTCCAAACAAAAATGACAGTTATTGTTATTATTATCAATAAATATCGCGTGAACCGTAAGCGATAGGTACTCAAAGCTAAAAAATCACTTCCATTTGTACTTATCTCTTACGGTTTATGAGATAATTGTTGTTAAAAATAACAAGAACAGAAGGTTCCCCTCAGGTCCCAGTGGAACGTTCCCAATCAGTGGACATTTTACGCGTTCCGGGAACGTTCCGAAGGTTCCCGCGGAACTTTCCGTGCTATTAGGGTAAAAATGAGGTAAAAATTGTTAATAAAAATTATTAGATTTCAAGGAATATTTACTCTATTTGAACAATAATAGGTTATATATAAGTGTTTTTCATCGAAAATGTGTTTTTGAAAAAAATACAGTAGTTTGATATTCTGTATATTTTCTTCTACAAAAATATTGCCCTTGCTTTTCTTTTATATTATTTTAGATGATACAAAGAAAAACAAACATTTTATATCGATATTAATTTTATATTTTAGTTTTAAAAATACGTAAGACACACAAAATAATAATAGCGCACGTACGGCATGCGTTCTTGTTTTCTAGTTTTATTTAAATTTAAATAAACCAGTAGTTCGTGAACAATAAGATATGCAATTTTATTTTATGAGTTTTTTTGAGTAAGAATAATATATTAATTACCATGTATGTGGCTTCATAATTACCAAACATTTTTAATTAATACAAATTTCTATGTTGAAACGATTACTTCGGAGAAAGAATGTTTAAAAACAAGAAAAAAATATGTCTCAGCTCGGATTTGAACCGTGAGATCACCACTATACATGAGTGGAGCGTTAACCAGTTAACAGTATTCCTCTATAAAAGTAGCTTTGAAGAACAAGAAGAAATCGGCTGAAACCTCGGTGGCGTAATTGGTTAACGCTCTACTCATGGATTTTAGCGTTCCCGGTTCAAATCCAAGCTGAGGGCAATTTTTTCTTGTTCTTCAAAAATTATTTGTCCGAAGTATTCGCTTTAACATTTAAATTTGTATTAATTAAAACTTAAAAAACTCGGAGATATAATTTTATCGACAATATTGTCTAATTCAACAAGTGTTGTTATTACCTTGATACGACTATCGTATTCGACTTTGAACGCATCCGGGCCCCGATGAGATATTTTACAAAAGTTATTAGACACGCAAGCGAGAGTGCCACATTCCAAACCGAAAAGAGCCCAAATTCCACACATGATTCAGACTTCCAGTGTAGTAGATTCCTAATTAAAAAAATTTTTTAGCTGCGATTACACTTATTGTATAGGTCCTGTATAATATCAAATTAAAATTATATCCATAATAAATGAGAAAATATAGTATTTGATTTAAGAGAAGATCGATAGAAAAATATAATTAATTACAACTTTAACAAATATTATAGTGCTAGTACTCTATAAATAATTTTTTGAACACAAAAAATGGGCGATTGCTCATTAAAATTGAACAATTTTAAAAATTAAACTTAGAAAAAGACCGTACAAAAATTTAATAATCGTTATTATAAAAATAATTTTAATACCTGTTTTTATTATGCTCTTAAAATGGGAATTAAAACCTAAGTACATGTTTCTATAAATAAGAATCATTACTTTTACACAAAAGAAGATTTTTTCCAAATCCGGGAATGTACTTTAAAAACAAAATTGTTGGGTTTTATTTTTAAACCAAGAATTTCTAAGCTAAAACTGAAGTTTAGAAAACAGCGCGAATGCCCAACAGTTTATTTAAAAGTTTTTCTAGCTTTATTAAATATTATAAATTTTTTAAATTTATTAAATTATTTTTTTATACATTTTATTTTATAAAATTGTATATAAAATAAAATTATAACATTTTATTTTATAACTTTTATTAAACAATATAATATCAAAAAGACTTCATAATATATATTATACTAACACGTAAATTGTTAACAAAAATGATGAAACACCAAAAAACTGTTACAAACTGGTACACATTGAGCAGATGTTCAACTATTTTAAATCATAGGCACAATATTTCTCACAGTGGAATACTTTTTATACACGTGTTACCATGAACGTATGCAATCCTTTGCAAACAGACTACTTCGTGGCAAACAAACCAAAGCAGAGGTGGACCAAAGATATCATTCATAATCCTAGATGCGGTACCTCACTAGCGAACCTATAATTAAGTACCAAGAACTAAAAACATGCCACTGGTTAAAAAGAGTTGGAGATATGTATGTCTCTTTTTAACCAATGGCATTTTTTGTTCTACTTTTATAGTTCGTGGAAAGGTTTCCTAAAGGCCTTATCACACCTCTGTTTTCCGGCAGCGGCAGGCAGCCTGCC
>CAKNYM010053115.1:527369-584389 GCA_932195095.1 Andricus curvator
TAAATTATATTGAGAAATCGTTTTCAAAGCTGTTTGGTATTGCGTTCTCGTTATCAAAAATTATTGTAAATATCAGCAAAATTAAAATCTCGTTTGGGTTTCAAATTTAATACCCGAATTTCTATTTTTCTAATAATATTGTCAGTGTTGAACATCTAATTTTATCCACATACCATAGCTCCAAATAAAACTGTAAACTTTAATAGTATTTTTTAACATTTTATAATCGTAAAACAGCACTGCACTTGTCTATTGCACAGATTTCACATTTGTTTACTTTTTGAAGTTCTATGCAACCTATCTACCAAATAGCTTTGAAACAAGTTACCGAAAAAAAATTTCAAAGTGAAAATGAATTGCAATGAAAAAGAAAGTTAAGGAGCGTGTATGCGATGTATTTACGGCTTATGTAAATGTGATAGTCGTACCAAAGCATACAAGGAACATAACCTCTTCTACTTCATACGTTTCCCGAAACCTTGTTTAAAATACAGAAGTGGTCGTATTAGTATTATTTCTATGCATTCCTTTACTCTACAATTATATTGTTAAATATATATTAAATTATATTATGACAACTTATAATAATAAATCACAGTAGCAATAATAATGTTGCATGTAAGCCGAAGTGTGCATTTTTGTTTTTATACTACGTTTTCAATGTATTATGAAATTTATTTATCTGCAATATTTTTGCATATTGTCAATTTTATAATTTAATTTGATTCATATTTTTGACTGAAATTCAAACATGTAAGAATATGCTTCCAAATTCTATATTCTTTTGTAACCGATTTGGCATTTTCCGAAAATTTCAGTCTTGTAACAACACACCATACAATAACTATTTTTCACAATTTTCTTCCCAAAACACCATCAATTTTATTTTAAAACAACTAAAATACTAAAATCCTGTCTTTTACATTCAATATTCATTCCAATCACAATAATATTTAAAATTTAATAATATGAGAAACTTAACCTACTACAAACCTGTTTATAAGTTCAGCTTTTTTACCGCTATTAGATTGCTTCCGGCAACTTGACTACCATCTCAATTGAGCAAAACAATATTTTTGTATTTCACACTTGCCCAATTTCGCACCCGGAACATCATCTTCATTTAATTTCCCTCCGACAGAAGGTACAATTGTATACATTTTTACCAAATATGAGCGCAACTTTCATACTACGCGGGATGCACATGGCAGCCGCGCATGCGCAAATAAACTTCCTTATGGTCTATTATGTTATCAGTGTTGCCAAGACCGGAAAATTTTTCGGCTTTCCGGTAATTTCGATACTGTCGGGAATTTTTCGGTAAATCGAAAAATGTCGGAACGGACCGAATGTTTCGGCCCGGAACGATTCATTTTAAATAGATTGATTAGAGAAAATGATCATTGAACATTTACCAGAAAGTAATATATAAAAATAATATGTTGTGGCTGTAGATGATGATTTTACAGTAAATCAATAACATTTATACAATGAAACATTTTCAAAACTATGTATTTTGTTTTATAACTTAACCAGATTTTTCAGTTCTAAAATGTCCGGGAAATTTTCTGAGAAATTTTCAAAGTTGTTCAGGTAAAATTCGTCCCGCCAGTTAGAAATTAGAATGCGCTGGGACATTACGTTGTCTCACTCTGGTAACACTTGCGAGTGTTATTTACGCATTTGTTCTCTCAACAATGCAAATAGAGTGGGAGTGGGCGTTTTATTCGTCAAATATGTTTTTTTACTTCACGTGAAACCCGTATTTTACACGTAAGAAATTCTTTTGAGTACACGCGCGTTCACACTGTACTTTAAGAAAGTTTGCCGCGGTAGGGATTCGTTATCAACTTTGCTAAACACGCTAAACACTTTTTGCTTGACAGATGATTGAGACGACGACCGTCAGTCTGCTGCATAAATCGCATTTGGCACGTCGAAATACGCAGAAATACGAGAAATACGTATGTCGTATGTAACCAATCAAACTTGCGGCTGACAAGAGCGGCGGAACATAATGTGGTTAATTTGCACCATGGGACTGGCCTCCGACCTATGGTAGAAAAGTGGCGAGCTGGCGAGTAGCAAATAGCGAGGTACACTTCCTTCATTAGAACATTAGTAGTTCAGTGTATGTAGATCACATTTGTGACATTTCTTACATCTTTCTAGATATAGTGCATTTTTATTCTCCGCTAACAATTTCCTGAAACCGTTATCCGGAGAATAAACATTTCAACCGACGTAGTTTTCTTTTGCAGCGAACGGGTGGAGAGAATCTTGCATTGAGTATCAGTGATGTGATTAGTCCGTGATCGGTTTGTTTCCTACAAGCGGTTTTGTTAAGTTCGCATTCACTCCAATCAGCTGGTCCTGTATGCCGCAATCGTACGTTTGAGTGCCTGAAAGAAACAGAACAAGTAGTCCGCACTTCTCTGGCCTAAAGCGAAAAAATGTTTGTGCGATTTCAGTCTGCAAATATCTACGAAATTTTATCTGATTATCGTGTAAAAGTACCCATGGAAAAAAATAGTTTGGAATCTAGCTGCGAGACTCTAGCTCCCGTTCGATCGGATGGCTTTGGCAAACAATGACGTGCGTCCAGGGCACAAAATTACTACAAAAAACAAGTAGTTACCCACTGCGCTCTGTCAAGGAAAATTTAAAAGCCGGTAAGACTCTTAGCTGACATTCAAACTTTTCAATGTAAGGATTGTCACAATCTGCAATAATATACTAACTTAGTTTCAATTTTGTTTTCGAGTATTTGGCATTGGTCGTTATTCTAACTTTGTTTTTTTTTCCCTGTATGATTAACATTTTTCACAACGAATGAGTATCAACTTTGCGGACAACGGAATACAAAGCTTTATGTTGTTTGTCGGGAATAATAAAACGCAGATTCCTGAGAATGATTTAATGTCTTTTTATAAGTGTTCCTCAAGGTCATTCTTAGCACCAAATGTTTCAGTCTCCTTTATTCCCAGATAAGAGTATTTTTAAGTGTAAAAGGCACGGAAGTTTATAAATTTATATGGATCATTGCAAGAATGAACAGTTTCCTATCCCTTTTATCTTATAAGAGATTCCGTATATGTGACGGGAATGCGAATATCTTGAATCCACAATATACTTAATTGAAAATTATACTCAGTGAGTCGGAAATGCAGCAAGTGCAAAAGTGCATAATAGAGAAAGGAATATGTTAACATGCATTTACTCACGTAACACTCGAATAATCATTTCCGACATTGACTTTTATTTTATTGGCGTTTTATGTTTCGTTTTGGTAAATCTCTGATAACAATTACTACTTCAATTATTTCCCATTTGATTGGCTCACGTGAGTTCGGGTGTTATTTCGCAATGAAACACAGGATTAATATTTTCTAGCCCGAGGGAGATGACTCTTTTATACTAGCAACAATGTGAGATTAATTTTTCTCGCAATCTTCTATTCGATATTCGTATTTCTACTTCTGAGAATCTCTTCCTGCACGGTGAGCTTCAATGATGCACTCAAATTTTATTTACAGAATACTTTTTGTAAAATGATTTTCAAGTGATTTACATTCAAAACGAAAATAAAGTATCGTGCCCTTTTTAAAATAGGTGAAATTCAAATTTAAGATTTTTTTTTTACATATTTTAAATGATTGTTTTGCTAGTGTTATTCTGCATCAAAAACTGAGTAAAAAGTATTATAAAATAATTGGATAAATTGAAAACTGTACGTTTTATGTCAGGGATTTTTTTTTTTCAAACCAGGGAATTTTTTGGAGGGTGTGCTTAATTTTTTTTAAATTGCAATATAACATTGAATAACAATGATTCTTTATTTGTAAAAGTAGCTTTATACTACTGTATTTAACTAATTTGTTGAAAATTCTTTTTTTTTTTGTTGGAAACTAATTATAAATAAAATAACATTTTTGTCTCACTTGACTGGAAAATCTTTCTTAGTTGAAAAGTCGACTTTTTTGGTTGAAAAATGAGTTTTTTTATTGTTGTTGAATATTTCATCATTTTAGTTAAAACTTCATCTGTTTGGTAAACATTAATTTTTCAACTAAAAATTTACCTATTCAATTTTTTGTTGCCTATTTATCTTTTTTAGTTGAAAATTCGTATTTTTTGGTAGAAATTAATCTTCTTGGTTGAAAATTCATCTTTTTTGTTGAAAATTCAAGTATTCCTGTTAAATATTCATCATTTTAGTAATTTAGTTGATAATTCATCTTTTTGGTTGAAACTTCATCACTTTGATTGAAAATTTGTTCTTTTTTTGTTGTGGAAAATTAATTTTTTTAACTGAAAATTTAACTATTACATGTGTTATTGGAAAATTATCTTTTTTATTTTAAAATTGAACTATTTGGTTGAAAATTGATATTTTTTAGTAGAAGATTGAACTATTTATTTGAAAATTCATGCATTTTGTTGAAAAGGTTAGGAATTTTAAACGTTTTAAATTGAATTTCATATAGTACCTATATTAATTTTACCTAAATGTGCACTGAATTTAAAGTATATGGAAATAAAATAACAATTGGTTTGAATTATCATTCAAATGCATGAACTTTAGAGACAAATTTTGTGATACAATTTGTCAAAGCTTTCTAAATTAAACATATTAATTGAATCTTTAGAAACTGAAAAAAAAAACGTTATTTATAATAAACTCCCGAAACTGTGTACATGTTCGGAGTCGATTGTTTTAGAAAATGCGAAATATTTGCATGGCTCCATGCTATAAAAAATTATACCTGGAAAAAACTTGAGTTACCTGGAAAAAATTTGAAATTGTCAGGGAATTTTTTTCCAGGATTTGAGTAGACACACCTTGTTAAAGCGTTCTTGGACTCGTCTTTTCTGGATTCTTTAATACTTTTGGACATTTTTCAAACGTTTTAAATATTTAAAGAAAATGAGTATTGAGTCCTTTTTGAAATAAGTAAAATTAATTTTTTTACAAAATTTTAAATTATTGTTTAGGATGTATTATTTCATATTAAAAACTGAGTAAAAAATTATAAAAAAGTAATTGGATAAATTACCAACTATGTCATTATGGTTACTAAAGCGTGTTTGTATACGACTTTTCTTTATTGTTGATTACTTTTGGCTAGATTAAACGTTTTACATATTTAAAGAAAGAAAACTATTGAGCCTTTTTTGGCATAAATAAAATAAAATTCTATTTTTACAAAAAGTATATGTTTATTTCACCAAAAAAACTTGTAGGATGCGCATTTATATTAAAAAAGTATTTCACATAATTTTGATTGAATTTCCTGTTAGACGTAATGATAAGAAACCTAATCTAAAAAGAAAATTTTAAAAAAGGTGGAAACATTTATTTTTTGTATTTTTCTTAGTTTTTAGGCTCTTTAATATTTTAAATTTGCCTTTGGACTACTCTAAATCATCAAAAATATGCTTTCTGGAAAGAAACATTGAGTTCAACAATTTTTAGGTTGAAGGTGGTTGAGGCTCACCGTGACCGGTCCTTGTGTTTTGAAATGTTGTCATGGAACTTGATCAATTATTTCCGCTCAAACTAATATCTTTGTAAAATTTGTGAAAAAATGGCAATATAAGATTATTTCCAATCCGACAATAATATAATCTTGTGAGATATATCTTATCTTCTATCATCAATAAGATTGCTCGGCAACTAATCAGAATTATTTAAAATGGACTCTCATATAGTAATGATTGCGAAGGAGAGACTCTTGTATTGCTTGGGTTTTCCTTGATATTATATCTTGATATGATTTTATTCTATTAAAGTTTACAATTATTATAAATTTAATTAGATGATAATATATTTTCAGGATAAAAATGGAAAGTTCCAGTGATGAAAAGCAAAATGAGTCGGACGAGTGTGACGACAGAAGCGAGAAGAATGAGGAATTGAGGACCGAGTCGAATAGTAAAAATGTCTCGCAAACGAGTCTAGAAAAAATAGAAAATTTAGAAAACATAAGCAATTGTCAGAGTAAAACGACTGATCCTTCAGCCATGATTGTGGAAAGCTCGAATATCGAACGGGGACTTTCTCAAGATGATGAGCCTGAGGAGGATGAGGAGAGAAATTCAGATGAAGCTGAGTTGCATAATAATGAAAATAAGGTAGAGGACGAATCTGTAACAACCTCATCATCTACTTCCTCTGATGAAGAATCAGAAACAAGTTCAGATGACAAAACTGAGCCTTCCAAAGCGGACGGAGCAGCTCAAGTATTACAAATCGCTGAAAGTCAGAGAGTTGAAGAACAGCAACACGTTACCAAAAATGACGACACTACAGACGATAGTGACATCGAAGATGATTTGGTGTCTGCTATTAATTACAACACCATTACTTCTTTGGCCGCTTTAAAGGATATGCTCCAATCGTCTGGTGAAGACTCTGAAGGAGTTGACAGTTTCTTCCACCATTACTTTTTATCCCACGTCAATCGATTACCGTCCAGGAACCAAACGCATAGTCCTTATCCCTGGGGAAGGAGATTGTCAGAATGCCGAGAGGAAGATGAATACGAAACAGAAGAAGGTATGTCAGAAAGACACTAGTTTCTCACAATTGTCTGCTAATGCCACTATTTCTTTACTTTTCCTCAAAAAATATTTGTGAACTTCTTCGCTAATTGGCTAAAAATTGTTTTAATGGCTGATTAGCAGGAGACTAAAATGTTGAATTTGAGGCCAAAAAGATGAGCTTTCAACAAAACAAGATGAATTCTCAACAAATTGCGTAAATTTTCAACCAAACAGTTGAATTTTTAAACTAAAAAGATCAGTTTTTTATCAAAAATGGAATAGTTAAATTTTTATTAAAAAAATTAATCTGCAATACAAATTAAACGAATTTTCTACAAAACAGTTGTATTCTTTACCATGGTCTTGAATTTTCAATCTAGCAGATGAACTCTCTACAAACAGTTCAATTTAAAACCTGAAAATACTTATTTTCCCCAAAAAATGTAACAGTTGATATTTAAAACAAAAAAGATTTTAGTTTTAAATAAAAAAACAGTTGAATATAGCTAAAAAAGACGAATTTTCAAAAAAATACTTGAATCCTCAACTAAAACCGATTAATTTTCAAACGTGCAGCTGCATTTTTAATAAAAAAATTGATGTTATACCAAAAAAGACGAATTTTCAACTAAATACATCAATTTTTAACCAAATAGTTGAATTTTCTACCAGGAATACAAATTTTCAGAAAAAATAGACGAATTTTCAACAAATTACATACATTTTCAGCTAAATAGTTTGAATTGTGGATGTGATGTTAGTCCAAATTTTATTTGATTAATTTTTAGTATATATTTTTTCAGTTCTAAACATTCTTAAGTAAATAGTAGAATTATTAAACTGAAGAAGATTAATTTTTAAACAAAAACGGAGTAGTTAAATTTTGATAGAGGAGAATCAATTTTCGATAAAAAATATGATTTTTCTACAAAACAGTTTAATTTTGTACCAAATTGTTCAATTTTCGAGACTAAAACGAATTTTCTATAAAAACAGTTCAATTTTTAGTTTAAAAAATTATTATTTTACCAAAGGAAACGAATTTTTAACTAATACTATGAACCTTCTACCAAAAAAATTAACTTAAAAGAAAGTAGTTAACTTTAAACCAAATTGAAGAAATTGTAACATAAAAAGATGAATTTTAAACGAAAAATGTTATAGTTGATATTTCATCAAAACAATATTTTAATTTAAAACAAACACAAATTTTTAACAAAATACTTGTATGCTTGTGGAATTTTCAAGGCAAGAAACGAATTTTTTATAAAACAGTCGAATTTTCAATAAAATAGTTAAATTTGCAGTTAAAAAAACTATATTTTTTCACAAAAAGAAACGAATTTTCAACTAAAATTATGAATCTTCAACCAAAAAAATGAACTTTTAAGAAAGTAGTTCAACTTTCAAGCAGGTAGTAGAATTTGTAACGTAAAAAGATCAATTTTGAACGAAAAATGCTATATTTAATATTTCATCACAGAAATATTTTAATTAAAAATAAAAAACCATTCGATTGAACCAACAAAAACGAATTTTTGACACAATACTCGAATCCTCAACTAAAACAGATTAATTTTAAACCAAACATTTGCATTTTTAATCAAATAAGACGCAAATTGTGAAATTATCGAACCGAAAATACGAATTTTCTACAGAAAAAGTTAATTTTCAACCAAAGCATATTAATTTTTATTGAGACAGTTGCATTTTTAACCAAAAATATGAAATGCCTACAAAAAGAGATGATTTTTTAAACCAAGTAGATGAAGGTTCAACAAAATAGTTGAATTTTCAACCATACAAAAATTTGCTAGTCAAGAAAGAAAAAAATTTCAATAAAATTGTGGAATTTTCAAGAATTTGAAACAAACTGAAACAATACTTAAAATTTTTCAAATTTCGGACTTTTTACCTTTTGTATGTCACACCCACACTTACAAAAACAAGCCAAATTCTCTAAAAACATGGGATTTAAAGAGATTTTTCAAGAAAATAGGTAAATAAGTTCTTTTAAATAAAATTAATATGGGTAATATATTAAACTCAATTTGAAACGTTTCAAATTCCTAATATTTCCAGTAAAAATATTGCACTTTCAACAAATTGATATATTTTTAACCAAATAGTTCAATTTGTAAGTAAAACGATGAATTTTCAACCAAGAAGATTACTGTCATACCAAAAAAAGTCAAATGTTCACCTAAATAGTAAAATCTTCCTCCAAAACCGAATAATTGTAATCAAAATGTTGCACTTTTAACCAAAAAAAGATTAATTTTCAAACCACAAAGACGAATTTTCAAATTTGAAAGATCAATTTTTTACTAAAACTGGAATAGTTAAATTTTCATTTAAAAAAGTTAATTACAAAAAATTTTCAAAAAAATAGTTATATTTTTAACCAAAGAGATAAATCCTCAACTAGAAAGAATAATTTTTAACAAAATGGTTTAACTTTTAACCAAGTAGTTGAATTTTCAACCAAAAAAGTTTAATTCACAATGAAAACTGTGATAGTTGATGTTTCAACCAAAAAATATTTTAATTTTAGATCAATAGCACTTGAATTCAACAAAAGAAAAAGAATTTATTTTCAAAAAAATTGTTCAATTTGTTACCGAGGAGATCAATTTTCAACTAAAATGATTGCAAAAAAATTATATTTTAAATAAAGAACAGTTGAATTCCACCAAAAAAAGACGAAATTTTAACCAAACACTTGTATCCTCAACCAAAACAGATTAATTTTCAAGCAAACAGTTGCCTTTTTTACAAAAAGAAGTGAAATTTCCACCAAAAGAATTAGATTTTCAACCAAGAAAGATTTTTCAATCAGAAGGGAACAAAATTTCAACCAATTTGTTGAATTTTCTACAAAACGGTTAAATTTGCAGAACGAAAATGTAAATTTTCAACTAATAGTTTAATTTTCTACCAAAATAGTTGAATTTGCAAACCAAAAAGACAAATTGTTTAACACAAAAAAAAAACAGTTGAATTTTCAATCAAAAACGATAACTTGAAATAAAATTGTTGAATTTTTATCCAAATGATTAGGTTTGCAACCAAACATATGCGTTTTTACCTAAAAAATATAACATTTCTACCCAAACAAATGATTTTTCATCAAAAGATATTTTCAACCAAGAAACATTTTTTAATCAAGAAAAAAAAATCGAAAGCAAATTGTTGAATTTTCAACAAAAAAGTTAATTTTCAACCAAAAAAGACGAATTTTCAAACAAATAGTTGAATTTTTAACCAAAACATATTAATTTTCAAGCAAACAATTTCATGTTTAACAAATGCAGATGGCGTTTCTACCAAAAGAGTTGAATTTTCAACCAATAGTTGAGTTTTCTACCAAAATAATTGAACTTTCAAACAAAAAACGATGACTTTGAAATAAAGTTGTTGAATTTTCATCAAAACGATATAATTTGCAGTGAAGCAGTTGCATTTTTATTTTAAAAACATAACATTTCCACCCAAAAAGACGAATTTTCAACAAAAAAGGATGACTTTTTAACAAAATTGTTGTATTTTCATAAAAATAATAAAATTTTCAAACAACTAATAACATTTTTTACCAAAAAAGATGAATTCTCAACAAAAAATATAATAGTATATTATTCAACCAAAAAGAATTAGTTTAACCAAAAATAGTTTGATGTTCTTGAATAGCTCTATTAAGTTCCGTTCGCATTTAAGTGGAAAAACGAGAAAAAGGGGATAAGGAGGCAAATAGAGGAAATACGGTGATTAATAAATAAAAATTTTGATCATTAATAGAGTAAAGAATAATAGTTGAAATAAACATTGACGTTCATTTTTAATACTTGCAAAATATTAGGTTAAAAAGCCGAAAATTTGGCTTAGAAAATAAAGTTAATTCTCCACTACATTTTTTTATTTCGGTCTAAACACTTCTAAAATCGTCGGATTACGTAACATTTTAGGCCCTAAACGGAATTTCGTTTAAACTAAAAATAATAAGTTGAAAACGATGGAAAGTTTAACCGAATTAACTAATTAATTAATTTTTATTTGTTTTATAGGAAAGTATCCTGAAACTTCGGACGAAAAACACACCAGCCTTAAACTGAACAAGATTAAATTGTTAACTACTCAAGAATCCCAAGAGCAGACATCTGAAAGTATTCCTTCCAAAACCTCAAGCCCCTCATCTTCGGAAAACTCGAGCTCGGAAAAAATTGATCAGAAGTCGAATCCAACGACTTCCAGTATTTCTGAATCGAAACCACTTCCGGCTACTTCAAGATTCACTACTTCAACAGTAACTTCACCAACGGCCACGAAACCCACCTTACGACGGAGACACACTGCTGGTCCCGGAATGACATTTCCAGCAACCGATCCTCCAACCTATTCGAGCAGTATGACGTTTTCAAAAATAAGTCCTTTACCAAGTCCTCATCTCGATAAACGATTTTTCGATTCAAGTCTGATTGAGATGAAAAGTCAGGCTAGCAGTTCTAGCACTCTGGACTATGATTCCACAGAGGAGATCTGGGTACGCCGACTCGACTTGGTACATGACAAAAAGCGAAAGGTATCCATCTATATTTCATTGCATCTCCTATAAGCGGTTTTTATATTACAAACATTATTTCCAAGATTTTCGCTAAATTATTGATTAAGCAGTTTTTAAAAATAGATTTTTTTAAAGCGAAGAATTGTTCGATTCAGAATGCATTTTTAGAGAATGAATATATCCCAGAGGTAGTATCATCCAAGTATTCCGATATCTGATCTCATTCACTGATTGAAAACGACTTATCAGAAGCATTGCGATAGGCTCAATAAAAAGCTTATATCTAGAGGTATCTGTCAATGGATTACTGACTCATGTGTATGTGAAGTTTATCAATTTGTTTGTCTCAGTTTCGGTTTTGCTCTTCAATTACTTATTTGACAACTTCTTATGCATTTGACTAACTTTAACGTTTTTTCTTTGTTTTGTTTTTTATTAATATGTCATATTATATATAGTTAAACATTAATAATGTCATTAGAAACTAGCGAAAAAGCTAGAAAATATTCTCTAGTATCTTACTTTGATCGAACAACTGTCGGTAAAGGTCGAAAATATTCCTTAGTGCCCTACTTGGATCGTTGTTGGGAATATTCCGGAACGTATAAGGTTTGTTTTTAAATACTTTTATTTTAGTATATTCTCTTCTTTAGTTCATTCTTGAAAATAGAAATGTAACTATATATTGTGTACATGAAAGTTTGACATCCGCAATGTAAGGCTTCACGTGTCTTATATTTCGGTATTATCGATTTGCTTGAGATTTTTTTAACGAAATACACAGTACGAGTGTTTAAAAAATATAATATAAAACATATATACATAAAATGAGAAAGAAAAATCGACCCTGAGGTAGAAAATTGACAATATTTGATAAGACATGAGTTTTGTATGTAGACAAAAATATAGTTCCTTTTTATGATTCACATTCAATATATTGAGACTAGAAACTATGCAGGCCTCGGATTTGCTATACTATTGACACTTTGTTTGAACAATGATACTATTTAGCTACTATTTTGAAAAAAATTACACTAGACACTACTTTCTCACAATTGTCCGCTAATGCCGTTATTTCTTTACGAATTTCCAACAAAAAAGTTAAATTCTCAATCAAAACAGATTAATTTTCAAGAAAACGATAGCATTTTTAACCAAAAAGATGAATTTTCAACACAGAAGATTAACTTTGTAACAAAAAAGATGAATTATCGACAGAATATATCAATCTTTAACCAAATAGTTAAATTGTCAACCAAGAAGATTAATTTTCTACCAGAATAGACGAATTTTCAACAAATTGCATACATTTTCAACTGAATAGTTTGATCAATGGATGTGATGTTAGTCTAACTTTTATTTGATTAATTTTGAGTTTATATTTTAAGAATTATTTTTAAATAAAAAAGACGAATTTTCTACAAAAACAGTTTAATTTTGTACCAAATTGTGGAATTTTCAACACAATAGTTAAATTTAAGGTTAAAAAAATTCTTTTTTTACCACAAGAAATGAATTTTCAAGTAAAATTATGAATCTTCAACCAAAAAAATGAACTTTTAAGAAAATTGTTCAACTTGTAGTAGAATTTGTAACATAAAAAGATGAATTTTAAACGAAAAATTTGAATTAAAATTAATTTTTCATCAAATATTTCAACGTTCAATCAAGAAGATTGATTTTCTACGAAGAAAAAATGAATTCTCAACAAATTACATACATTTTTAACCAAATAGTTGAATATTCAACCAAGGAGATTAATTTTCTACCAGAAAATACGAATTTTTAAGCAAAAAGATCAATTTACAATGGATGTGATGGTAGTCCAAATTTGATTTGATTAATTCTTAGTCTATATTTTTTCGTTTCTAAAAAATCTGAACTAAAAAGTATCAACTTTTAACCAAAAAATTTGTTGAATTTTCTAGAAATGGTTAAATTTTCTACCAAATTGTGGAATTTTCGAGTCGAAAATATAAATTTTCTACCAAATTGTGGAATTTTCGAGTCGAAAATATAAATTTTCTACAGGAAAAAGTTAATTTTCAACCGAAATAGAATTTCAATCAAATTTTGTAACTTCCAAGCCAAAAAGACGAATTTTCTATAAAACAGTTGAATGTTCCTCCCGAGAATATAAATTGTTGTAAAAAAAGTTGATTTTCAACCACACAGTTTGATTTTCAACAAAACCGTTTATTTTTCAATTTAAAAAAAAAATAATTTTGAACCAAAAACATTAACTTTTAAGAATGTAGTTTATCTTTAAAACAAGGATTTGAATTTCCAACCCAGAAAGATGAATTTTCAGCGAAAAAATGTAATAGTTGATATTTCAAAAAAAATATTTTAATTTAAAATAAACTACTGGATTTAATAACAAAAACGAATTTTGGTAAAACACTTGAATCCTCAACTAAAACAGAATTATTTTCAAGCAAACAATTGCATTTATAACCCAACAAATTTATTTTCTACCAAAAAAGGCGAATTTTCAACAAAATACATACATTTTCAACCAGACAGTTGAAGTTTCTACCAAATTGTATAATTATCGAGCAAAAAATACAAATTCTCTACAAAGAAGTTAAATTTCAACCGAAAAAGATTATTTTTAACCAAACAATTGCATTTTTAACGAAAAGGTGAAATGTCTACAGAAAGAGGTGAATAGCAAAGCCAAGCTGATGAATGTTCAACAAAAGAGTCAAATTTTCAACTAAACAAAAAATTGCAATCAAATTGTTGAATTTTCAAGCCAAGAAGACAAATTTGCAATAAAAGAGTTGAATTTGTAATAAAATAATTAAATTGTGAAACAAATAATACAGTTTTTAACCAACAATTTAATAGTAGACTTTTCAACCAAAAAAACTTGAACTGAACCACAAATGGATAGATTTTCTTATTGGGTTCTATTGATTCAGTTCCCGTTTAAGTTACGAGAAAAAGAGAAGAATAGGGAGATGACTGTGAAGCCTGCGATAAATTAATCGGAATTTTGATCATTTATAGACTAAAGAATAACATTTAAAATCATTATTTTTTCTAATTTGTGACACTGTTTACACTATATTGGATCTCTGAAGAGAATTCGAGACCTAAACTACGAAGTTTAAATAAACTGCTTATTATATATTGCAATTATTGTACCATATTTTAATTACTAAAAATGTCTGTTCCAGGAACTTGGATCGCAGCCTTTACCAACAATTGTAACCGAGGATGTGGATAATCATTCAAGTCATTCCTTGCAAGAGCAAGGGCACAGACCACGGGCAGGTAATTATGTTAATTTATCGGTGAAAGTAAAATTTTGCTCTTAACCCTGAGACATTACAATATCTTGTTAGATAGATACACACCTAATGAAAATACGTCTAAATTTTCTCTTTGTATTTTATGAATAATGAAGTTACCATCCAATAAAAAAACTACCACATCATCGTGAATGTTTTTCAAATCAAATTTTAAGAAGTATTTATGGCCATGTTTCAGGCACCTGGGGTTCTCATTCGCGAAACATTAAGAAAGCGTCCTCGGGGAGCGCTCCTGGTTCAGGAAAATCAACGCCTGTACCACAACACATGGAATCTACATCGAGTTCTTGGAGTTCTAGCAAAGGCGGCAAAAAAATTTCCGGTACACGGTCTGGATCTAATAGTCGTAGCAATAGTGCTGAACGTAGAAGAAGTGGCGGTGACGAGACTGCTAGTCCAACAAGAAAATCTGCACTTTTTGATGCCTTCCGACCAAGGAGTAAATCAGATGCTAGCAAAACTAGAAAGCCCAGTATTATAGCAAATATGAAGAATGCTGTGCAGGTAAATTACATATTGGGATCTAAAATCCCTAAGAATGCTGTTTGTGTCCTTCGTTTTTGAATCCTGATTAGGTAGCGAAAATAATAAGATTCTAATCCCTTGCAAAGCCGATCGGAGATGCTAAACGTTACCTCAAATAAATTAAAAACACAGTTTGTGCACAACAATTTATCACTTTATCGTAAAACACTCACTTTATTCAAATTTTATCAATTACAAAAATATAAAATTCTGATAACATTAAACGGGGTTAAAATCGTTTGGTTTCAATTATTGCTTTATGGTATCCAAAAGTATTCAGAAAAATATTCTCGCCGCTGGGTACAGAAAATGATTAAATTGAAGAGATAACTTTTACTGCTATGGAAATTCAAAACGGGAGGACAGAAACGGTTTAAAAAATAATTAAATGATTATCATGTCACCATTGAAAGCAGGATTCGCAGGAGATTTTCTAATCAAAGTGTCTAGACTCACCGAAAATATTTATGCTACGCTCACCGAATTTCGGTGAACCTAACCGCCCTTTTCCAACTCTCCTGGGCTCACAGAAAATGTTTGTTCTACCCTCACCGAATTTCGTTGGACCTAGACTTTTGAACCTGCCTTTTCGAATACTTTTCAATGCAAGCCTTCCTACCGGGTGGGTGCGTTAGTGTCGCCAACTAGCGCAAGGAGGTCGAATTTTTAAGATTCATTTTAAATTTTAAATAAAGGTGATTTTACTATTCTTTTGTGGAGTTTAAAACAATTAGTGAATAATAAAAATAAATATTTATCGAAGATTTCAATTTGTGCATAAAAGTGATTTTACAATTTTTTTGTTTAGTTAAAAGTAATTATTGCGGAGTAAAAATAAGTCTTTACAAAAACAAAGTGTTTTAGATGGAATTTACATCTTATACAGTACAAAAGCACATTTTTTGACATGAAAATTATTCTGAAACAAAAGTATTTTATTATGGTTGGTTTGAATTGAGTATTGTAGCATGACGTCAGGGGAATACATACGCTTTTTTGGAGAAAATATTCTAAACGTAAAGGTAAGTCATAAATGTACGAATAGAAATATTTGTCAAGTGTAGAATGTATTTTCTGTCACTTTTTATTCTTTTGTCGATTGACGACCTTTCAGTGTCACCAGGAAGTAGTATAAGGAGATCCAACTCTATGGGCCATTTCGGAAAATTGTACCCCCATTTTTCCGTGCCTACATCCTATAGCACTTCAGATAACGTATTCTAGCGCCTCTTGCGGAAAACCGTTATAACATAGGTTTTCAAGTTTGTTTTCAACAGTTTCAAATTTTGTCATGAGAGGCGCTACAATACTTAATCTGGTATGATGTGGGTATGCTATAGGAAGTGGGCATGGAAAAAGGGGGGGGGGTATAAAATAGGGTACTCTAAACTCAAATTTCGGATAGTTGATTTTATTTCGTGAAACTGAAAGGTCTTCAACTGATGAAAGGATGAAACAGAATTGCGCAACTGCATTCTACACTTGAAAAATATTACTATTCGTACATTTATGACTTACTTTTACGTTTAGAATATTTTCTCCAAAAAGGCGTATGCAGCCCCTTGTCAAGATGTACCAACTATGCTAAACTTCCTGACATTTCCACCTATCCTAGCATAATCGTGACTTCATGCTACAATACTCAATAGTCCGCGAAATATATAAATAAATAACCAATGACCGTCGCTTGATAAAAATCACCCGACGACTCGCGGTAGAGGTGGGGGTGCCTCCAGCCTTGAAATCACAAATTTGTATGCTTCGCGGCCCTTGAAGTAGCAAGAGTTTACTGTAGTTGAATTTTGTACAAGAAAAGACGAATTCTCCAAAAATACATAAATTTTTAACTAAATGGTGGAATCTTCTACCAAAAATGACAAATTTTTAACAAGTTACATACACCGCATGTATGTAAAATTTGAACTGCCTTTTGAAAAATGGATGTAATGTTGGATCAATTTTTCCAAATTAATTTTTAGTTTATGTTTTTTTCGTTTCTAAAACTTTTTAACTGAATAGTAGAATTTTTGAACTAAAAAAGATCAATTTTTAACCGAAAATGGAGTAGTTAAATTTTGATCGAGGAGAACTAATTTTCCGTTTAAAAGAAAAAAAAATTTTTTCTACAAAACAGTTAAATTTTGTAGCCAATAGTTGAATTTTATACCAAATTGTAGAATTGTGAAGCCAGAAATACTCATTTTCTATAAAATAGTTGAATTTCCAACAAAATAGTTAAATTGTCGATTTAAAACATGCGTTGTCAACGAAAAACGTAATATTTGATATTTCAATGGAAAAGATTTTAATTAAAAATAAAAAACATTTCGATTTAACCATCAAAGACGAATTTTCTACCAAATACTTGAATCTTCAACTAAATCAGAATTATTTTCAACGACACAGTTGCTTTTTTAGACAAAAAATGTATTTTCTTCCCAAAAATATGAATTTTGAACAAAGTACATAAACTTTCGACCAAATAGTTAAATTTTCTATCAAATTGTTTAAATTTCGAGCCGCAAATACGAATTTTCTACAAAACAGTAGAATTTTCAACGCGAAAATGTGAATTTTCAAGAAAATAGTTAATTTCCAACCGAAAAAGATTTGTTTTCAACCACACAGTTGCATTTTTAACCAAAAAATTGATTAATTTTCAAGCCAAAAGAGGAATTTTCAACAAAACAATTGAATTTTCAAACATGAAGTACGACTTTAAAACAAAATTGTTCAATTTTCAACTAAATAATTCAATTTTCAACCAAATAATAAAAATTTTTAAATAAGAATTATGCATTTTTAACGGAAAATTTAATAGTAGACTTTTCTATCGAAAAGAGTAATTTGTAGACTAAAGAATAACATTTTATGTAAACATTGAAGTTCATTTTTAATACTTGAAAAAATGTATGAGACCATTTTGACACTATTTTTTAAATTTAGTGACACTATTTAGGCTATTTTTGATCTCTAAAGTGAGTCCGAGGTCTGGACATAGTAAAATAATTGTTTTTTTCTTCTTTTTTTTTTTAGAAAAACATTTTTGACAAGAAACGTGTTTTTTCACTGTGAGATGAACATTCTATCTGAAGCGCCTTGTTTTTAATAAGGACTTATTTGTACTAGTCAGTAATTGTTTTAAACTCAACAAAAACAATCGTAAAAACACTTTTATGCCAAAATTAAAATGCATCTTTACAATTCTACCTACTCTTTCTAGTTCCGATTTTTGGCATCAGGTGGCGAAATGGGCAATTGCCATTCCCAATAGGTACTGTCGCGCAGTTCTGCGGTCTCCAAGTGAGCGTTTCGTTAAAATTCTAATATAATTTATATCAGTCAGTTCTGCTCTAAATCATCGCATATGCAGAAACAATTCATTTAAAGGGGCTGGTAATTATTTCATTCTCTTTTCTGCACGAGAAAAAAGGTGCTGACCTCTATTAACTTATTATTTCATTTTATCTTTTCACCTCTACTTTAAAATTAATCCAATGTGCACAGCGGTATACGCTGACTATTTTAATGGCCCGTAAACCTATAATCTGGAACATTGACCGTGGTGCGATTGACCTTCTCACTTTAAAAAAACGTGTTAACATGTCTTAATGTACTTCAATTTTTTAGCACTCGCTGTATAGAAGTACACATGGAAGTTCCTCGTCGGATGTCAATACGGAAAAAGATCACAAGGATCATAGGGATAGCAAAGATCAGAGTACAAGATCACGAACTGGATCCGAAAGTAGCAGAAATCCTGTTAGCAAAGTCATAGATCTCATCAGGCATCGTAGTCATAGTGCAATAAGTGCAGAGGATAAACGAAAAGCGGTAAGTAAACCTCCTACATTTTTTTTGAATAATTTAACATGATTTTTTATTTTTTTTCGGTATTAAAGCATAATAAAAGAAAAATCCCCGAAGATAGATAATGGTATATATATACCTAATGTAGTATTTGATAAGAAGATCAGAGCCTGATTACAGATTTCAAAGATATCCTATACTGTTTGAAAACAGTGCAGTAGAAACATATCTATTATGGGAATGGACCTAGTTGTCCTTGCTTTCAATTTCATCTGATGTAAGATTTCGATAATAATTTGTGACGGTCCGTAAGGGAAAGGGTCCAATTTGTCGGTATGGATTTATGCATGAGAGCATATAGTCTGTTAAATTCCCGAAATTTTAGATCCAGAACGAACCCTCTAGGTTGAAAAACTAGGATATAAGTTTAAAGTCGCCAAATAAAGAATAGATTGCAGCATGATTTCCAATCGAAGATCCAAACTCGATATTTTTCACCCTTGTTGACCCTTCATCACAGAAACACGAATATCTCCAAAAGTATGATCGACTAAGTGAGCCGCAGGTGGTTTTTTTTTTTATGATCCGTCACATATTATGCAGCAATCTATATCATATTGTAACATCTGGTGTAGAGATGATGCGAGAACCTTATACGTTTCAGAAGCGTACAATTCAAGTGAACCTTGTGCAGTTAAGAATTATTATCAATGTTATTATAAAAATTTTAAAACTTACTCTCAATTAACTTTCTCCAGGTTTATATTATCATTTCTGTTGTGTTTAAACATTACACTTTTGAACCATACGATTGCTTGAAGTTTACGTTTTTTCGATATAAATAATCTGATCGACTCGAAACCAATTATCACTTTTCCCCGTTTTCGTCGTATGAGTCGTATACAGCTCGTGACGTAAACTTCGGAGACCCATTTAACACAAAAATGTTAAAGCATTTGCCCTTGAGATATTTGAATGCGTAAAGCCAGAAAGGTAAAATCAAGAGTACTGATACGCTGTATTACACCGGTGAACGCGGGAATAAGGCGCATCTATCCGCGGATGGAAAGTGAACGGAGCGATAAAGCAGGAATATGATGAGGCGGCGGTGGAGGAGGAGAACAGGAGCGTATAAGAGGGGAGGAACAAGAGTAGCACGTTTTCAATTCAGTGACTCGTCGTACTTCTAGTTTCGAGGTTCTCATTTCTAAAATCGGTTTTCATTTTATGTTTATATTTTGTTTTTATTCTGAAAATTGAGATACCGATCAAGCCATTATTACTCTCATCAATCTAGATTACCAAATACGAATTTTTTTGTGGGTGTGTGATGCTATTTATTGGGCACAAGAAAATATCACCTTATTTTTGAAAAAACCACTCCGGCTTTAAAGTTTCTTTGACGTGTAACACAGTGGCTTAGAGTGTGATTAAGTCTATAAGCGAACATACGTAACCAAGTGCGTAAAAAACGACGAGGCTCATGTCGTAAATTGAGTTTATCAGATATTAAATGTTACCATTGTGTATGTAGTAATTAAAAAATTAGAGTGTGTTGAATTATGCTGGCAAATTCAGCTAAGGTTTTTCCTAAATTGTTGACATTTGAACACTTGATTACATTGAATCTGTATTTGCACTGCTTATCATGCAGTAAATATACTTTTCTTCTTTTTAACGATAGGCAAAGAAGGATAGTGAAGTTTACAAATATAACTGTATGTGATCAGATAAGAAGAACGTCATTTGATTACACAAATCTTTTTTTTTTAAGTACTTGTTTGTATTTCTTTTCGAGTTCATATTTTGCACTGTGGAATACTCCAGGTTTCTGGTGTTGAAAGTTTTAGTACAAGTTTAAATCACCCGGTACAGTACTATAATTTAAAAGATTAATATATTCGTATTGTTTTACTTGTAATCAGTCATCTATCTTTAGTGTTATTACGAATCTTTGGATTTACCAGAAACACCGAGATTGCAATGGAAATTGTCCTTGACTTCTTACCTTAGAGTCAAAGGTGACAACGAAACGAGTGGAAGCATAGATTAACATATGATTATTCTATTTCCGTAAAGCTAACATTTGTCAACGATATGTATTTTCTAAATTTCCTTGTTTTTTGTATTGTTTATTCTTATTTTTGTATTTAATTACAATCCGTTTATAGCACTGAACGTACACAGTAAAAAACTAGGATTTCAGTTGTCAGGGTGGCCGTAGGTCAGGGAGAACCTGGAAATCAGGGAAAAGTCAGGGAATTTAATTGGTCTGGGAAAATCAGCGTCTTTTTCAAAAATCTGGCAAAAGTTAAGGAATTTCTATAAGAGGCACTTTAACTAACTGTTAAGTACAAAAAATTGTAATCCTCAAATGTTTATTTGAAATTGTTTTAGTCCACTTATAAAAGATTCTATGTTAAATATGTGATAAGATTAAATTTCTGGTATTTGAATATTAATGGTCAGGAAAATGAAAAATAGGTCAGGGAAAAGTTAGGGAACTTTGAAAATGAAGTTTGCGGCGACACTGATATAATATTCTTGTCACTAATTTATTTGCCTTGTATTTCTATTTCTTTTTTTTTCATTTCTTTTTTCTCTCCGAAAGATTATATTTTTAATTAAAAGTTTTATTATTTGGTTGCAAATTCAAGAATTTTGTTAAAAGTCATCCTTTTTGGTTGAAAATTCAACGGTTTGGTTGAAAATTCCTCTTTTTCGGTTGAAAATTGAACTATTTTGGTAGAAAATTAACTTTTTTTGTTAAAAATTCATATTTTGGTGTTGGAAATTCAACAAATCTTTTTTTGTCGAAAATTCAGTTGCTTGGTTGAAGATTGAACCATTTTGTTGAAAAATCATTTTTTTGTTGAAAAATCATCATTTTAGTTCAGAATTCATCTCTTTGGTTGAAAATTAGTTTTTTTTGTTGAAAAATAATTTTTTAAACTGAAAATTTAACTATTCCAGTTAAAGATTCATCATTTTAGTTGAAATCGCTAGTGTAAAGTTTAACGACTTTGTTGAAAACTCATTTTTTTAACTGAGAATTGAACTTTTCTATTTTTGAATAAAAATATATCTTTTGTAGTTGAAAATTCAACTACAGTCAACTCTTGCGAATTTCAAGGCGCACCTATTTCAAGGCTTACCTATTTAAAGTCCCCCATGCTGGCCTATTTCAAATTGAGCAGTTCCAAATTAAAAAAAGAGGCCCGAAGAGCGGGAAGCCCTCGTTGGTTTGAATTGAGTATTTCAGCATGACGTTATGGGAATGCATACGAGTTTTTGAAAAAAATATTCTAAACGTAAAATTAAGCCATAAATGTCAGAACAGTAATATTTGTCTAGTGTAGACTGTATTTTCTCAGGCATGCTCCATGCTTTTATCGATTGACGACCTTTAAGTTTCACGAAATAAAATATACAAAATTTGAGGTGAGTGTACCAGATCGATTTGATCAGAATCGGGTACTCTAACCTCAAATTGCAAATAGTTGATTGTATTTCGGGAAACTGAAAGGTCTTCAACTGATAAAAGGAAGAAACAGAATTGCGCAAATGCATTCTGCACATGAAAAATATTACTATTCAGACATTCGTAACTTACTTTTACGTTTAGAATATTTTCTCCAAAAAGGCGTATGCACCCCCATGTCAAGATGTGCCACCTATGCTAACCTCCCTAACATTTCCACCTATCCTTATCGTGACCGTGACGTCATGCTACGAAACTCAATATGCTGCGAAATATTTCAGTCCTTTTTTTATTCTATTATATTGATTTTTATTAGGCAAATTGTACTATTTCAATGAAATGTTATATTTGTCATGTCGTATGTCAACAAAAACACTTGAATAAGACTGACATGCATGATGCGCAAATGCGTTCACATGCTTACAGCGCGCGTATCGATACAAGCCGGGGCAGCCAATGACCGTCGCTTGATAAAAATAACCCGACGACTCGCGGTAGAGGTGAGGGCCCCTCCAGCCTTGAAATTCGCAAATGTTTACGTTTCGCGGCCTCGAAATCCGCAAGAGTTCACTGTATTTGTACGAAAATTCATGTACTTTGTTGAAAATTCGTATTTTTGTTAGATAATTAATATTCTCGGTTTAAAATTCGTCTTTTTGGTTAAGAATATATCTGTTGGTTGAAATTTAATATTTTTTGTTTGAAAATTCTAATATATGGTTGAAAATTCATCTTTTATTCCGTTTATAAAAGATTCTATGTTAAAAATATTCCAAAATTAGAATTCTCGTCTTTGAATATTAATGGTCAGGGAAAATTAAAAATTGGGAAAAGTCAGGGAATTTCGAAAATGAAGTTTTACGGCCACCCTGTTTGAACTCTAATTTCCAATTCATATAAGCAAAAGCCAAATAACAAATTAGTAAAACCAGTTTCATTCTTTGCCTTTTCTGCAAAACATAGTTTCGGCCCGCAGGCTCCACGTTTTGTACTAAACCTTCCAATTTCATACAATGATACACAGAAATGATCAGTTTAAAGAATACGTTCTATTCATTTAAGACAATGAAGGAAAAAATTAGGCTGAATAACAAGGAACCTTGAGATGCAGTTTAAGACAATGCATAATTTATTGTCAACGGAATTGTATCAGCAAACAATAATACAGTGAATAACAAACAACTCATCACCATGTCTTCTTATTTTCGATGGATAAAAAGTGGGAAAAAGGATAATAATGATTATTTTGCACCAAAGCCTAGAAGTCGATCTCTCGATTCCAAGAGTCTGGAGGCATCCGGTATACGACTCATCCTACAAAATGTATATATAATTTATTTAGTTCCCTTTACCTTCCAGTATTTAACATATATTAAAGGATTTATGACAACCGTATTTAAATTCATTTTGAGGCGGTTCGCTTAAAAATATATTCTGTCCAAAACAAGATAAATAAAATATTTTCATAGAAGATGATAATATTAATACATATGTACATATGTTAATTAAACTGTGACTTGTAATAGACACTTTTGTTGTTTACAGAGAGCAGCAGCTCAACATCAGTCACATCTGGCAGCGCAAAGTGAGTACTGCAGGCGTTTATTTTTTACATTTGAATTTGCAAAGAGTGCATCAATTAAAATTGTACTTTTCTGCAGTACTTTCCCATTTACTATCCAAGGTCAAAACTAATGCAAAAATTATTTTAAGTAATTTACCAGGAGGGGAGATGCATTCTAGAAATTTTTTTGTAATTTAAGAAGATGTTCAGGTGTTGACCAGGTTAATATCAAGTGATGATGGTGATTAAATAATCAAAACAGTCTTGATTACTGGTCAGGGACTTTTTGACAATATCCGAAATGGCGTATCTGATGGACGTCAGACTGTAATGTGTAATTGACCAGTAATCAACACTGTTTTGATTATTTAATCACTAGAGAGCGGATTGGAGTCACTGTGAAGTTATCTGTCGAGAGCCACTCAGCTCTCACACGCGGAAAACCCAGGCTAGACCGTCATTTGTTCTCGATCATTTTGAATAGAAAGCGTTTGAAATTGAAGAAAAATGTATGAAATGATTTTGAATTGAAAACGTTCAAATGCAAAATATTTTAGATAGGAAAAGTTTTGAAAAAGGAATTTCGCATGGAATGAAAAAGAATTGAACTTGTATAATTTCTGAATAAAAGCGTTTAAAATTGGATGATTTTTAAATTTAAAAAAATTTAAAACAGAAGCTTTCAAAATTCAAAACCTTCAAACTAAAATTTTTAAATTTGGACAATTTCTTTAGGAAAAAGTTGAAATTGTCTCATTTCTAATTCAAAGCGTTCAGAATCGATCAATTTTATTTTGATCTCAAGAATCTCGAAATTGAATAAATTCAGATTAAAATTTCAAAAGAGGACAATTTCAAAACGTTAAAAATTGAATATTTTCTGAGTAGAATTTTCAAAAATAGATCGTTTGAAATTCAGAGAAATGAAAATTGTATTATTTTTAATCAAAAGCATTCTAAATTGAATAATTTAAAAGTGCAAACTTTAGAATTTTAATAAATTTAAATTCAAAACGATTAAAATTGGACGATTTGAAATTGAAAATTAAATTGAATATTTCAAAGTAAAGGCTTCTGAAATTCTAGCAGGGCTCGGAACGGGTTACTTTTTAGTATCTTAGTTACTTTTTTGATCCATGGTTACTAAACAGTTACTTATTTTATGAAAAGGTTACTTTTGGTTACATTTTTTGCCCGAAATAACGAAATGAATTAAATCATTAATCGTATTATTTAAAATTGTGAAAAATGTAAAAATTCAAAAATTTTCAGTAAATTTGGAAATCTACAGCCGGGAAAATTAGGAAATAACAATAAAATAATAATAATCATTCTATACATTAAATAAAATAATATTTAGATCGTATATGAAAAGTATAAAAAGGGCTATTAATTGAGTTATTATGAATACTGATAAAAATTGCAATTTAGCTAAAATGTTTAGTTGTTAATTTAATGATTAAGTATTTTTTGTTGAAATATCGAACTATGTATTATATTTTTCGATGAGAATTTATCTTCTTTGGTTGAAATTCAGTTAAATTTGAACAATTTTTGTTAACACTTTATTTTTTTGTTGAAAATTCGCCTTTTTTGGAATAAAATTCATCTTCTTGATTGAAAATCACCCTTTTGTTTAAAAATACATATTTTCTGTTGAAAATTCATCTCTTTGGTAAGAAATGTACTTATTTTGTTGAAAAATCGTCTTTTTCGGTTGAAGATTCCCCTGTTTTCTTAGAAAATTCAACTATTTGGTTGAAAGATAACTTTTTTGTCAAATATCCATATTTACTGGTTGAAAATTCCACTGTTTTGTTAAAAATGTTTTTTTTTGCTTAAAAACTCAACAATTTCGTTGAAAAATAACCTATTTTGTTGAAAAATCGTCTTTTTTTAATGAATTCTACTGTTTTTTATATAAAATTAAAATCTGTTTTGGTTATTATATCAACTATTACATTTTTCGTTAACAATTCATCTTTTTTAGTCAAAAAAATTCAACCATTTTGTTAAAAGTTTATCTACTTTCTTGAGCGTACATTTTTTTGTTGAAGATTCATAATTTTGGTAGAAACTTTGTCTTTTTTGGTAAAAAATCTTTTTTTTTGTTACTTTTTTGCCACATTATTGTTACTTTTCGTTTACTTTTTAAGAGAAGTATGGTTACTATTTTACTATTTTTTGAAGCTTGAGCAATACCGAGCCCTGTTCTAGAAATCTAAATTTTTATTGAATTAAAGATATTATGATTTAACATAAAAATTGATTAGGATAAAATTTTCTAAAATCAAAAAATAAATTCACCTTTATTTTCACCGTTCAAAATGGAAAAACTTTCAATTCTAAACCTTTAGAATTAAATTATTCTAAAAAAATGTTCGACCTAAAAATTAATTTTAAATGGGAAATATTAAAAAATGAAAAAAATGTATTCTCCAGAAACTTGAAACTTAAACAAATCCGAACTTCATCTAAAACTAAAAGAAAATTTAGTCGTGAAGTATTGTGATATTAAAACTTTTTTGTACTCAAACCCCTTAAATTTTTCTCTTAATGTACGTAAATTTAATCATTTAGATATTAAATATTTTTAAATTGTCAATTATATAAATTTGAAAATTTAGCATTTACCATGAAAATTCAGAATTCTAAAATTGGAACCATTAAAAATAAAGAAATTATTAAATTGTTCAATACAAACGTTTTTTTTTTAACTGAGTTTGAAATGTCGAACTTTTTGGAACATTAAAAAAAAACTTCGATATTCAATGCTCATATTGCGATATTCAATAATCTGCCCATTTTTAAGGCTTGAATTTGAGAAATTGTCTTAATTTTTCATTTTCTGCAATTTATTCTGGAGGCATTTAATTCAGAATTGTTTAATTATAAATCCTTTAAACTGAAAAGTGTGCAACTATCAAGTCTTTCATTTTGATACTCTACGATTTCGAAGAATTTAATAAACCAGAAAGTTTTGTGCGTTTAAAATTGAAGCCAAACTATAATTATTAAAATTTGAAACTGACTAAAATTCAATTTCGAAAATTTTAATTAATAATTTGGAAATTGTTCTTTTCTAAATGATTAGATTTACTTAACGTAATAGTCATTTTTAAGGGTTTGAGTACAAATAAGTTTTAATATAACAATTCTTCGCGCCTAAATTTTTTTTAGTCTTAAATGAAGAAGTTCGGATTTGTTTGAGTTTCAAGTTTCTGGGGTATACATTTTTTTTTAAATATTCGCCATTTAAAATTACTTTTTATTTTGAATGTTTTTTGTAAAATAATTCAATTTTGAAGGTTATCAGTTGCAAATTTTTCCATTATGAACGGTGAAAATAAAGGTGAATTAATTGTAGAAAAGTTTGTCTAATTAATTTTCACGTTAAATCATAATTTTGTAAATTTAATACAAATTTAAATTTCTATAATTTTAGAAGCTTTTACTTTGAAATATTCAGTTTGGTTTTCAATTTCAACTCCTTCCTAATGAAGTTGTCTAAATTTAAACATTTTAGTTTGAAGGTTTCGAATTTTGAAAGCTTCTGTTTAATACTTTTGTCAATTTAAAATCATCCAATTTCAAACTTTCTTAGTCAGATATTATATAAGTTCAATTCCTTTTCATTCCATTCGAAATATTGTCCTTTTTCAAAGCTTTACTTGTGTAAAATATTTTGAATTGGAACGTTTTTAATTCAAAATCATTTCATATATTTTTCTTCAATTTCAAAAGCTTTCTATTCGAAATTATCAAGAACGAAAGATAGTCTAGTCGGGGTTGTCCGCGTGTGAGAACCGAGCGGCTAACTTTACACAGTAGCTCTAATCCGCTCTCTATTAATCACCAACATCATTTTGTTATAATGTACTTTAATGGACTTTAATATACTTTAACATTTTCAATTGAAAACCTAATAGTTAAATAATGAATTTGAAAACCTGACCGGGAAACCGGAAATTTTTTTTCACTGGTAAAGAGCCGGAAAATGACTGGGAATTTGATTCAGTGAGCGATATTTTTCATTCGATTGTACTAAAATGAACATATTAATATTATTTTGATATTTTATTAAACTCAATTTTTTCAATCACGAAGCGAACAATGAAAAAGACTTTATTGTCGATAAGGACGATAATATAAGTGATATTTACAATTTTTTATATGTATACTTGACATTTTTTTAATGTCTTTGAAATCTTTAAATCCAGTGTAAGGTAAACGTCCCAGTAATCGCCACCATAGGAGATTTCATTGACTTCAAATATTTCAAAAATTGTTTTGGAAGGATTAGTTAAAAAATTATTGGTACTGATTGAAGCATTAAACATCCTAGAATATTATAAAAATTGGTTTTACATTATATTTAATATTACTTCTTATTGATAAACAATTAAAAGTCAAAAAGCACCGATGTCCCAGTCACCGCCATTTCCGAATCTGCCATGTACTAGTAATCGCCAGTCGTTTCCCAGTCTTCGCCAAAAAGGTTAAGTTTTCTTGAAATGTGTTTTTAGTGATTTGGACGTGTATTTCAAGTGTATCTTTGTATTTTAAGTATACTTTAATGAAATGAAAGATGTATTGTTAGTTTTATATTGATTGACGAGAGATTGAGGTCTCCGAGATGAAATCCGTCGAAACATAACCTCAAAATCGAATCTTCTGATAGTTCCAATACGTCTGATGGACATTATAATAATTAATCATAATAAAAATGAATTTTCTTTTAAAATTTTAGTTTTTATTTCATTTAAAAATATTTTCGAATAAAATTAATATTTTATTTATAAGAAATAAAGTGGTCTCAAAAATAAATCGAAGTAAATATCTATTAGAATTTTTATCACGATAAGTGATAACTACAATGATGAAATTCTTTTATAATGCTGAATATTTTAATTAAAAATTATTAACACTTTCCTTTTTAAAATAAAATTCGAAAAATAATATTGAGTTGTATAGTCATATAACCTAACTTTGTTCTATAAAATGGCTAAGTACAACATAATTACATGGGATGCAAAAATTTACACACTGGTAATTTGCATAATTAACTTTTTTGCAACATAAATTATAAACACAATGACGAAATTTGATAAATTGCAGTGACCAAAAAAATCATGTGTATTTGGAGGTTATGTTCTGTTTACGTTGTCAGAACATTAAAACTATCAATAATTATATATTTGTTACACATTTTTCTTTATATTATGCAGTATAGATTAATGTTAGCTAATTAAAAACTACTCAATAAATATTAACTTCACTAAAAAATTATAATAAACTAAAAAATTGCTGATGAAATCACTATAATATAGTCATGCCAATATTTTACATCACCTTATTTCAGTTTTAAGCACTAATTTATATTACGATTACTTTTCACGCAGTAACAAGTCAGTTCTCCGATTTCATTTCACGCCTTTTTGAAATTAATTAAATCATTATTTGTAACGAAATATGGAAATAAAATTTTGACAGATTCGTCCCGCGATTACTCCAGCAACTATGCTTTTGAAATGTCCCTATAATCGCGCCCGATATTTCTCGAACGGGAAGGTACTAAATGAAGAATTTGCTTAATTTTATGAAACAAAAATGATCTTTCATTAAAAAAAAAATAATTTTCGTCCCGATCAAGTAATTTCTTGACATATTAAAAGCTTAAACAAAGAAACGTCTTTCATAACCTAAATATTAAGCTATTTTCCACGTTTCGTGATTCATGGCCACCGGCAATACAAATCAATTTTTTTTACCCATGTGCACTGTTTATGCAAAAAAATTAATTTGGTTGCCATGACAAGCACTGTTCAAACTTACTTAAAAATATTTTAGGAATGTATTTTAATGCGGAAAATACTTACTTCTGGCGTTTACACTTCAAAACTGGCGATTACTGGGACCGCGGGGATTACTGGGACGTTTACCTTACACTTAAACTTGTAAATTAGTATTTATCTGAAATGGTAAATATATATAGGGATTCTCGAAAAGAAAAATTCAGTTGTGGATCAAGGAATTTTCCAAAAGAATTGTAATTCTGACTTGGAAGAGGAAATTTTCGAGAAGAATTATAATTCTGACTCATTGGAACAGTGGATATTCTAAAAGAATTACAATTTTGACGTGAAATGGGGAATGTTCGAAAAGTATTATGATTCTGATTTGAAACAAATTTGAAATGGGCTATTATAATCAGTCAGAATGTTAAATAAATGAAATTCAAAAAATGCTTTTTAATTTAATAGTGTCTGGAAGTTATTAACAAAATGAAAATAGATTTATTCACTTTTGATTCAGCAAAGGCATATTTCACTGATAATTATTCATGTTCTGATGACACAAATTTACAATTTCTCGTTTACATAATGATTTCGTAAACGGAACAAAAATTTTTTCCAGGATTCATTTTATTTTATGGATAAACGTTGAAACCGAGAAGCAAGTTATATGTAATTCTGAATTGCATTAGAGTATTTTCGATCAAATATTATTATTCTGACTTAGAACAGGGAAGTTTCCAAAAGGAATACAATTTTAATTTGGAACAGGGAATTTACGAAAAGAATGATATTTTTTATTTGGTGTAGGGAATTTTCCAAGAAAAATAATAATTCAGATTTATACCTGCATTTAAAAAAGAAGTATAATGTAGTATAATTTTGATATGGAACAGTAAATTATCGTGAAAAATGATAATTTCTAGTAGGAACAGGAAATTTTCTAAAGCAGTTATATGTAATTTTGAATTGGATCTGAGAATTTATGAAAAAGAATCATAATTTATATCTGGAATATGTAATTTTCTAAAAGAATTGTAATTCTGACTTGGAAGAGGAAATTTTTTAGAACAATTATAATTCTTACTTGGAACAGTGAATTTTCCAAAATAATTACAATTTTTACTTGGAACCGGGAATTTTCGAAAAGAATTTTGATTCTGATTTGGAACAGGGAAATTTCGAAAAGAATTATTATTTCTATTTGGTTTATACCTAGATTTTAAAAATAAGTATAATGAACTATACTTCTGACTTGGAATAGTAAATTTTCGTGAAAGATGATAATTTTGAGAAGGAACATTGGACCATTGAATTGAACCTGAGAATTTACGAAAAAGAATCATAATTTATATCTGGAATAGAGAATTTTCTAAAAGAATTGTAATTCTGACTTGGAAGAGGATATTTTTAAGAACTATATTATAATGATTACTTGGAACATTGAATTTTCCAAAAGAATTACTATTTCTACTTGGAACGGGGAATTTTCGAAAAGAATTTTGATTCTGATTTGGAACAGGGAATTTTCGAAAAGAATGATAATTTTAATTTGGTTCAGGGAATTTTGCAAGAAAAATCATAACTCAGATTTATACCTGGATTTAAATAATAAGTATATTAAAGTATAATTCTGACTTGGAACAGGGAATTTTCCGGAGCAGTTATATGTAATACTGAATGGTATTATAGGATTTTCGAACAAGAATTATTTACTATTCTCACTTCGAACAGTTAATTTTCCAAAAGAATTACAATTTTTACGTGTAACGGGAAATTTTCTAAAAGAATTATGATTCTGATTTGGAACAGGGACTTTTCCAAGAAAATTGATAATTCAGATTTATACCTTGCTTCAAAAAAGTAGTATAATGAAATATAATTCTGACTTGGAACAGTAAATTTTCGTAAAAAATGATAATCAAAAACCAGTTTCTAAAGCAGTTATATGTAATTTCGAACTGGATCTGAGAATTTACGAAAAAGAATCATAGTTCAGATCTGGAATATGTAATTTTCTAAAAGAATTGTAATTCTGACTTGTAAGAGGAAATTTTTTAGAACAATTATAATTCTTATTTGGAACAGTGAATTTTCCAAAATAATTACAATTTTTACTTGGAACGGGGAATTTTCGAAAAGAATTTTGATTTTGATTTGGAACAGGGAATTTTCGAAAAGAATTATTATGAAGGTTGACCCAGAAACCTATTCCCTGAGAACGGCATTAAAATCTGAACCCAAAAGAACAAATATCAGGGTCTATGGCTTAATGTCTCTGTTTGTTAAATTTTTTAAGAAGAAAATTAGAAACACAATATTAACAAGTCAATCTGTACAAAAATTTATTTTTGAAACAAAAAGGCTAAAAAACATTGTGAATCCAAAAATCAGTTGTTTTGAAAAAACACATTCAAAAAGTTCAAATTATGCAAAAAGAATTGCATAGAAAGACCCCAAAATATGTTTCCAAACAACTTTGTAATCGGCTCATTAGAGACAAGTATATAACAAGAGGAAAAAAGAGGGAGAGAATAAGGTAAGAGACAACCAAACCATCCTCACTGTCTTATCATTTCTCTTTCTCCGTCTTTTTTATACTACTATTGGGACCAACATGTTTCGAGATCACTTTAGATCTCCTCATCAGGGTATAATTTTATAGGATACTACGGACAATTATTTCTATCATATGCTTTATATAAGTAATGTATGTATATATGAGACTGAAGTTTCTTATCGTACTGTTATTTACATTATTTTTTATTTATGGATGGATTTTTATTTTTTAATTTTCGGTTTAAGTGTCAATAGATTTCGCGAAAATTGACAGATTGTGGGGCAAATAAAAAGTTAATTCATGGAGATGTTATACATAAAGAGAGAAGGCAATAATGAAATCAATTTAAATATAGACATTTCGAGATATAACAAAAGCCTTTGATAATTTTATTGAATTTTTATAGGAAACATTGGAAATTATTTTATTTTAATTTTCTGTTCATTTGAAATTAAAACAAGTATTAAAGTGCATGAAAGATTTACGAAATATTAAGGATTGACACTTAAACCGAAAATTAAAATATAAAAATCCATCCATAAATAAAAAATAATGTAAATAAAAGTACGATAAGAAACTTCAGTCTCATATATACATACATTACTTATATAAAGCATATGATAGAAATAATTGTCCGTAGTATCCTATAAAATTATACCCTGATTAGGAGATCTAAAGTGATCTCGAAACATGTTGGTCCCAATAGTAGTATAAAAAAGACGGAGAAAGAGAAATGATAAGAGAGTGAGGATGGCTTGGTGTTCTCTTACCTTATTCTCTCCCTCTTTTTTCCTCTTGTTGTATACTTGTCTCTAATGAGCCGATTACAAAGTTGTTTGGAAACATATTTTGGGGTCTTTCTATGCAATTCTTTTTGCATATTTTGAACTTTTTGAATTTTTTTTTTTCAAAACAACTGATTTTTGGATTCACAATGTTTTTTAGCCTTTTTGTTTCAAAAATAAATTTTTGTACAGATTGACTTGTTAATATTGTGTTTCTAATTTTCTTCTTAAAGAAGTATTATTTTTATTTGGTTTATACCTAGATTTTAAAAATTAGTATAATGAAGTATAATTCTGACTTGGAATAGTAAATTTTCGGTAAAGATGATAATTTTGAGTAGGAACAGGAAATTTTCCAAAGCAGTTATGTGTAATTTCAAATCGGACCTGAGAATTTACGAAAAAGAATCATAATTCAGATCTGGAATAAGGAATTTTCTAAAAGAATTGTAATTCTGACTTGGAAGAGGAAATTTTCGAGAAATGTTGTAATTCTTACTCGGGACAGTGAATTTTCCAAAAGAATCGCAATTTTGACTTGGAACAGGAAATTTTCTAAAAGAATTATGATAATGATTTAGAACAGGAAATTTTCGAAAAGAACTATAATTCTGGCATGGAACAGGGAACTTCCCAAGCGAATTAAAATTCTGAGTTAGGACACGGTAATTTCAAAATGAGGTATGATTCCCGGACCAGGAAAATGAAAAATTGACCGGGAGAAAACCGCGAAATGACCGGGAATTTATAAAATCATCCGTCGGGTAGAAACTCATTGGTTAAATTTGAACGATCTGAGGCTTTCTGAATCAACGCGATATTATATTTAATGATTTATTCATGTCTTAATTATATATTTTCTGATGTGTCTTATCCATTCTCAAAATCAAAATGTGTAATTGAATGTCATACTGATCCGATTCTTGCCTTATCGACATTAAAATATAATTCAGTTTCATTCAGAAGACGATCGTGTCCAATCCTAAAGCATTCGCCAAATCATTTCCTTTTTCCTGTATTCAAAATCAAATAATGTTAGATTGCAAAAATTATAAGTGTACGATTTTTAATTGAAAGACCCAGTAGTTAAACACCTTATTTTTGTGTTGAAGACCTCAAAATTTCAATCGTTCAATTTTTCAATTTTTTAATTTGAAGATTCTTTTTAGAATACTTTAAATTATAAATTTTTTAATGTTGAAGGTTTGAATTTATACATTTAAAACCTCGGGAAACCGAAAATGACCAGGAATTTATTTCTTAGTTTTGAGCAGTTTGAGTGCCCAGTGGCCACCTTGCACTTCCCGGTAAGAAGGTGTTAATTGAAATGAATTAAAATGATTTCTAAAATTGTCAAAAACGATATTTTTTTGGATTCAAAACGTTAGAAATTCGACGATATTTGAAATCATTTTAATTAATTTTAATTCACTTTTAGTTAAACGGAATTGTTCTGGATTAAAATGTTGACAATTATTATCTCTCACGGAGGGAATTGAATTGACTTCATCCTTGAGGTCGTCTCATGGCATTAAACAGGATTATACTGATTTCAACTGTACCATTCTCAAAAGAACAAAAATGTGTTCAAACATTCGCTAAAATTAGACAGAATTAAAATTAAACCAATTTTTTTCTCGATAACACGAATAAAAATGTATGCGGCCAAAAAATACATTGTTTTGTATTCGAACGTTTGAAATCCCAATAAAAACGCCTGCGATGAAAACAATTTGCCAAATACAACTACATGAATTTCTGAAATCAAAGATGGCCAAGTAATTCTGAAAAAATATTAATAACAAAATAGATTAAGAAACTTCTTTTATAAAGTACCCTATAGGCATTTTTTAAATAAATTTCAAAACCCCATTTTAGATATTCTAAAACTTAGCGGGATTATTTATTATATTATACCACCTATCTCCCATACCCAGCAATTTTTTGAAATCATTTTGCTTATACATTCAATCCCGCCAAGTTTTATAATGTCTCAAATGACTTTTTAAATAGAAATGGAATCGATCAATATTTTTTAGAATATCTTTAAGTTCCCATCTGTTTTTTATAAACGAACTAGTGTTTATAGAAACTAGTTTCAAAATATTTGAAATATATTTAGATAAATTTTAAGTAGGAGAACCAACCGTAGAAACATTCAGTAATTGATCATTAATAAAATCAATCTTTCGCTTTCCCATCATTTTTTTTTAATTTCTTTTTATTATGTTATAGTTTTGTTATGTTATAGTTATCTCTATTAGCTGCAACAGTTAAATAATTACCCTTATCGGCTTTTACAAAAATTAAATCTTTATGTTCCTTTTGAAAATTTTCAACTAACTTGACAGATTTTTCTAAATTTTTTAATTTATTTATACTATTATGATTTTGTATAGAATTCTTAATATTTGCAACCAAACTATTACTGAGAATTTTACTCACATTTAGAAGAACTAGAATTTGTTCCCCAAAGCTAAAGTTTCAGCGACCTTATCAGGGATTTCAGCATTTGATAAATTTTCGAAACATATGTTCAATCTAAAATCCTTATCTTTATTTCGTAACAGTATCGACTCCCCCCCCCCCCATGAAACAGGTGGCAGATGGCTTCTAGTGTACAATAACTTTTCTGGAAAATGTATTGCCAACAGTATAATCAGGGTGTCTATCCTACCTGAAAACCCTGGAATTGTCAGGGAATTTGTATATATGAACCTGAAAAAAATCTGGAAATGTCAGGGAATTTTTTTTAGTGTGAGGGATTTTTTTCGTGAGCGTGCTTAATTTTTTTTAAATTGCAATATAAAATTCAATAAGTATGATTCTTTTTTGTAAAAGTAGCTTTATATTACTGTATTTAACTATTTTGTTAAAAATTAGTTTTTTTTGTGTGAAATTAATTTTTTTAACTGTAAATTTAACTATTCTATTTTTGTTTGAAAATTGATCGTTTTTAGTTGAAAATTCAAGTATCTGAACGTAAATCCATGTATTTTGTTGAAAATTCAACTGTTTGTTTGCAATTTTTTCTCTCTCTTGACTGAAAAATGTTTCTTAGTTAAAAAATTCAACTCATGTTGAAAAGTCGTCTCTTTTGGTTGAATTCAACTGTTTTTGATTAAAAATTTAAACCTTTATTTGATTGAAATATCAAATAATACATTTTTCGTTCAGAATTCATCTTTTTTGGAATGAAAATTTAATTACATGGTTGAAAACTAAACTATTTTATTAAAAATTAATTTTTTTGGTTGAAGATTCATCATTTTAATTGAAAATTCATCTCTTTGGCTGAAAATTAATTTCTTTCTATTGAAAATTCAACTGTTCCCGTTGAAACTATTTTCTTGAAATTTTTTTTTATTGATTTTTTTAAACTGAAAATGTAACTATTACAGTGTATTTGAATTTTTTGCTTTGTTTTTCAAAAAACCCGAGTTTTTTTCTTTAACCTCTATAACTTTTGACCTATTCGAGATATTTCTTATTTTCTTTTTGATTCTAATAGTTCATCGTTTTCTTTCGTAATCCGCCGGAAAATTAAAAAAGGTTTAAAAGTTTAATGCTGGCTAAATAACTTTTGTGGCCAGGAGAATTCTTTTTTCTTACAATTGAATTTTCTACTTTTTCTTGGAAACAATGACAGATACGAAAAAATGTTAAGATAAAAGTTTACACGTCTAAAAAAGTTCAGTGAAAAATGTCTCTTGTTCTTTTGCGATATCTTTCATCGTTCACGAGATAAATTCCAAATGATGATAAATAAATAATATGTATAAAAATATATATATAATATATATATATATATATATATATATATATATATAATAAATAATATTATCCTCTCTTCTTTTAGCAGAAACTTTTCAAAAATGTTTGAAAGAATAAAAAAGGTGGGGTTTTCCAGAAAATATATTATTTTTCATGTTTTAAAAATTTGAAGAAAAAAAAAGAGTTTCTGGAAAACCCCACCTTTTTTATTTTTTCGCATATTTTTTTTACAATTTCTGCTAAAAGGAAAAAGGCACCTTATCAGCATCATGCGGGCTAAACCATTTTTGAGATCGGGAGAATTTTTTTTCCTAGAAATGTAATTTATGAATTTTTCTCGTAAACGATGAAATATATTGCAAAAGAACAAGAGAAATTTTTCATACAACTCTTCTAGACGTGCAAACTTTTATCTTAACATTTTTACGTATGTGTCATTGTTCCCAAGAAAAAGTAGAAAACTCGATTGTAAGAAAAAAGAATTCTCCTGGCCACAAAAGTTATTTAGGTGGGTTCTTTTCTGAGAAAATGGACTTTTAATTTTGTCAGAAAAGCCGCTGCCATTTTGTTAATTTTAAATTGGTGCTTTGGTGCTGAAAAAAGTGGCAAATAGTTTTATTTAAAGGCTTTTTTCTTTGAAAAGAGAAGTATTTTATTATTTTACTGCATTTAAAAACTTTTATGAAGAGGAAGTTTGTTAGAAAAAGGTTTAAAAAAATGTAAAGAGGTTAGGCAATTAAAAAAAAGAAGATAGGAGATAAGTACAGAGAGTCAGTTATCTGGTTTTGAATTACTAATCTTTTTATTGCTATCTTTAAAAAAAGCTATTAAAAAATCCTTTTAACGCAACGTGTTTTCTATTTGATCTATTTGATCTTTTTTAGTTGAAAATTCAACTATTTGGTTGAAAGTCGATCTTTTTGTAGTTGAAAATTTATCTGTTTCGTTGAAAATTCATGAATTTTGTTGAAAAATCGTATTTTTTGTAGAAAATTATTCTTTTTTAAAAATTAACCTTCTTGTTGGAAAATTCATCTTTTTGGTTGAAAATAAAACTGCTTGTTTGAAAGTTAAACTATTTTGTTAAAAATTCATCTTTCTGGTTTAAAATTCATCTATTCCACTTGAAGATTCATAATTTTAGTTGACAATTCATCACTTTGTTTGAAAATTTGTATTTTTTTTATGGAAAATTAATTTGTGTAGCTAAAAATTTAACTATTCCACTTTTGAATAAATTTCTTATGTTAATTATTTTGATTGTACTGGTCAATTAATTTTCTGGAGAAACAAGAAAAAATCTGCCACGGCCCGGATTTGAATCGGGAACGCCACTATCCATGAGTGGAGCATTTCCATTTTTGGTTGAAAACTGATATTTTTTATTTCAAAATTCAACTATTTGGTTGAAAATTAATCTTTTTTAGTTGAAAATTCAACTATTTGGTTGAAGATTCGTGTATTTTGTTGAAAACTCGTCTTTTTGGTAGAAAATTAATGTTTTTGGTTGGAAATAAAACTATTTGTTTAAAAATTCATCTATCTTGTTGAAAATGAAATATTTTTACTTGAAAAGTTAGGAATTTGAAGAGGTTTAAATTGAATTTTTGAGTATTATTTTAAGTATAAGAAGATAAAATAAATGTTTGAATTATTATTCAAATTAATGAACTTTAGAGGCAAATTCAAGAAATGATTATTTATGCTTTTAGTATTATTTCATTGTTCAATTAATCGATGGTGCTAATATATTTAAGAATATTTTCTAATATTTTTCAAAGATTTTTAAATTAAACGTATTAATTGAATCCCTAGAAACTGAAAAAAACATTATTTATAATAAACTCGCGTAATTGTACATATTCCGAATTTTCTTCCAGGATTTGAGCAGATAATTTGAGTAGACAATTTGAGATCAAATTTTGAATGGAATTTTTTTTAAAGTTGTCCTGGAAATTTTTCATGGAAAACCTGGAATTTTTAAATCCGACTGTAACAACCCTGTCTTTTTTTTGTTTTTTTTTTAATTTACACAGTACACCTTACCGGTTTAATACCATTACCAATCGTACAAATTACTTTCTTGAGGAAGACTTTCCTTGAATCAGCGTGAGATGGCGCACGCGCGCATTTCACACACACACGCTCAGAAATTCCTCTGTGTGTTATCTGTGTATGTTTGTAAAATGCACATTTGGTCACGTTTATGATTAGGAGTACGCATAGTGCCAGACAGTTTCTCGTGGTTCTTGCATTAAACACGTTGTATGAGTAAAATATTGCAATTGAACTTTCCGGTTTGAAGCTTGAGCTTAAGCTCTTGAAGAACTTATAAATTTGTTTTCATCCATAATGATCATCTCTGTTCACTGCGATTAATTGTGATGTATAAGGGTGATGAGTAAGAACTAGGAGTTGTCATTGCTCCGATAGAATGAATACGTACGTGCAAAACGTGCAGCTGCGATTTGATACTTATGTATTGAGAATTAGTGAACGAATATAGATTTTAATGATACACTAGACTATCTAAACATGTAAGGCTGTTTACAACGTGGAAAAGTTGTGATCTTGGATAAACTTGTGTGGTGAAGATTACGAAAACAACAACGTTACGGTAAATTCTTCACGGCACACATAATTCTTCTGATATTCTTTACTTTAATTTGACAGTAGAGATACATTTTTACCTAATAAATGGTAGTATTAAGCGTGCAGTTAGACTTATGGTGCAAATAGAGAGATGTGCATTACATATTACAATAAATCTGATGTAAAAAGGGTATCCACCCATGCTCACTGAAAATGTGAGACGCCGCACGGTCCCAGGTGCTCCGCAAAGAAAACGTGTTTGTGATGAATTTTCGCTCGCTATGTTAAATTGTGCTATGAATATTCAAGGATTGTTATTAGAGTTACTAAGTGATTCAAGTGTCATTACTTGAGGGATTGACAAGTCACGAGTTTTGAGAATTCTTCAACAAAACGCAAATATTGCATGTGTGACTTATGCTCTTTTGAAGAAAAACAAAAAAACAATACTCAAGAGTTTCATTATTACCCAGCAAAGGATCAAAAGGTTAAGATCATGGTATAGGAGGATGTGGAAAAGGAATTCGAGTGGCAGAAATTAAAATCTGTGTTACGAAGTAATTTTATCTACGACTCAACAAAAAGGTCGAATCCAAGCCGTACATTTTTTAGGACCTGCGCAATTGCCCATCTACTATCTGGTTTCTGGTAAGTTTTATATATTGTTGAACGCGGAGATTGTTCAAATGATGTTGATTAGAAGATGAAGAGGGAGTGTTCAAAAATAGAACAAAACTGTTTTTTAAATATCACGTCTAAACTTAAAAACTTTTATTTTTTTTTACTAGGAGTCTGAATATATTTAATTAAATTTTGTTGTTATTTCATTCGATAATCAGGAATGTGGAAAAAATATATTAAATGCATCGGTATTTTTGCAGAAGGTATGATTTTATCTCGACAAATACGTATTGACTATATTTATATAAAGTCATTAATCATAAGCGCGATAGTCTTTAGTGTTTTCAGTTTATGAACGAACGATGGGAAATAATTTTCCTGTGAGAGAAAACTTTCCATATATTTAGAGCTGCCACACAATCACTTTTTTCAAGTCAATTTTTAGTCTTTTTTCTAAGAAAAAGTCACTATATTCACTTTGTTTTAAGGAAAGGTCACTTTAGTGACTTTGATCCATCTTATTTTAGATTTGATTTAAAAAAAAAGAAAATTGGTTAAATCTAATGCATGCAATCTATAGTAATCTATGATATGAAAGTGCTAATCATTATCAGACTTCACAATCTTTTCCCTATTCCCCTCTTTCCCCCTTTTTGAAAGACTTCCTCGTTTTACCCTTTTTCTTGTTTCTTCTGCTTAAATGAGAAACTGAATTAATCGAACGCAATTAGAAAATCCAACTATTTTTGGTTGAAATTTATTTATTTTTGATTCAAAAATCTGCTGGAATATTTTTTGTTCAGAATTCATCGTTTTTTTGTAGAAAAGTCATGTTTCTTGGTTGCATTTGATTGAAAATTCAACTGTTTGGTTAAAAATACATCTTTTTTTGTTGAAAATTCGTCTCTTGTGCTTAAAAGTTCAACTATTTGGTTCTAAATGCAACTGATTGGTTGATAATTCACCTTTCTTGGTTAAAAATTACCTTTTTTGGTGAAAATTTATCATTTCGGTATTAAAAGTTAAATTTTTCAAAAAAATGTCGACTTTATAGCTTGAAAACTCAACTTTTTGTTAAAAATTCATCTGTATTGGTCGAAAATTAATCTTTTTTGTTTAAAAATGCAACTGTTTGCTTGACATCTGTTTTGGTTGAAAAGTGATCTATTTTGTTAAAAATTAGTTTTTTAAAATTAATTTTTCAACTGAAAATTTAAATATTCCATTTTTTATTGAGAATTTATCTTTAGTAGAAATTTCAACTATTTTCTTGAAAATAGTCTTTTCCTGTAGAAAATTAATCTTGGTTGAAAATTGACACTTTTGGTGGAAAATTCCGGTCTTTTGTTGAAAATTCGTCTTTTTTGGCAACCAATTTATCTTCTTGGTTCGAAATGAATGTTTTTGGTAAAAGTTCATTATAATAAAGTTAGAGATCCTCAAAGGGAGAGTGGAGACACGGGGTACTCCAATTCTGATTGAGGCCGCTGTACCGGAACTATTTGATCTTTTTTTTAATTTGATTGGCTTGCGTTGGCGCGATTTTCAATTCACAGTTTTAATTGCAAGAGGATTTAATACAGAATAGAGACAACACCGATCATAAAAAGATTCTAAATTATTGGGAAAGCAATAATATTCATTTTCAAACAAGTATACTTTGAAATTTTCATAAACAAAAGAAATAATAAAAAAATACACAGTTTAAACTTTTCGCGCCTCATGAAAATATCAAGGTTCCGGTACAGCGGCGACCATTGGAGAGGGAAGCATGTCTCAACTCTCCCTAATTGATCTCTGAATAAAGTATAAAAAGAATGAAAATTGACATTCCGTTGAACGGGGTAGTTTCGAGTATGTGGGGTAAATTCGAACATTCCTAAATTGACAGTTTTAATTACTTAAGGCGGTTTTAACCAGGTTCTAGAACCTGTTAAGGCTTAAACTGATTCCAGATTCTGGTCAAAACCACCTTAAGTAATTAAAACTATAAATTTAGGAATGTCTGAATTTACCCCACATGTCCGAAATGGCCCCGTTTGACGGGACTTCAGACCAAATAAAATTCATTAGATCTGAAACGAGGTCTGAAATATGTAATTTTTTATTCTTTTTATAGTTTATTTATAATTGATATTTTTCTGGCTTCGGAGTTCCTATTATAAATCATCGCAATATAATTACGGCGATTGAGTGTCAAAGGTTTATTTGGCTTGTAATACAATGATAATTCATTTTGTAGAATAGAATCTTGTAAACGTAAGCTGATAAATTAAATGTGTAATAAAGTAGAAATTTTTAACTTAAATTAGTCCCTTTTTCCACTTTTGGAAAGTACATTAGTCGGTGGCAGCCCTGCATATATTTCATACACCTATATTATAATTAAATATATTGCATCAGGGCTCTTCAATATTCAGAAGATTCTTATTTTTACTTTAAACCCTTTAAAGATGAAATTGATGCAACTCAATAAAATGTCGTCGGCCTAAAGTTATACTACGCCATGTTCCTCAACTGTCAAATTAAGAAAATTATGTTCAAACTTTAACCGTATTATACTCTATCAAAATGTCGTTAAGTGTCCAAATAAGTTTATTGGTCAAGTGTAATGCGTGATCAAGAACATATTAACACAAATGTTAATATCATTATAAATGTGTTTTAGCTGATGAGGAAAATTGGTTTTGGACATGGCGTAATATGAGATTGAAAAAATTCATTTTTTCTCAGATTATAATACGCTATGACCCGAAAATATTTTTAATTGAACTATTTATATTGAAAATTTTAAGTAAAAAGTTCAACAGAATGATAGTTTACATTATTCTATTGTATTGCATGAATTAAATTATTGACTTTGGATTAATATTCTGATGGTTACTTTTAAGGCTAAATATATTTTGAAAATTGAAAATTTCATGGGGAAATTGATTTAGAAACAAAGTTTCATACTTACTGAGCCTAAAAATAATAATGGTTGCAAATTTTGAAAAAGTGGACATGGCGTAGTATAACTCTAGGTCGACATTGTTGTTCCCTAATTCTCTTATGATTCATGCGTATGTCGAGCGAAGGCTATACTTGCGCCCGTTATAAATCATTCCGTTTATATTAAAATATTTGAAATGACCTATTTATAAATAAAAAGAGGATTGGTAACTTCCGGAAAACCACGGGAAGTAGGTCGTATCGACCAGGAGTGTTGTCCCTCCTCCTTTCTCAGTTACCACTACTGATTTAATTCTCACACGACCTTCACCGAGTTTCCTCCCTTAAACTCTTCTAATTTGTTGACTAATAATAGATAGAAATTTTCCCTACTTATTCAAAAATGTGAGGTTCTAAGCCTTTGAATCTCTTATCAGTACAAAGCGGGGTGCAAAGTTTGTGAAAATGTTTACCGTAACGACAGGGTGGTCGTAGGTCAGGGAAAACCTTGAAATCAGGGAATAGTCAGGGAATTTGATTGGTCAGGGAAAGTCGGGGATTTTGACAAAAATCTGGCAAAAGTCAGAGAATTTCTGTCAGAGGCACTTTAAATCACTCTCAAAGACAATACATTAAAAATAAAAAAAATGTCAATTTGAAATTGTTTTATTACGTTTATGAAAGATTCAATGTTAAAAATGTTACAAGATTAAGATTCTGGTCTTTGAATATTAATGGTCAGGGGAAATGAAAAATTGGTCAGGAAAAAATTGAAGAATTTTGAAAATTAAGTTTTTCGGCCAAACTGATACAATATTATTGTCAATAATTTATTATTATTATTTATTTCTATTTCTTTTTTTTTTGCAGTTGCATCCTTCTGACGATCATATTTTTAGTTGAAAATTGTATTATTTGTTTGAAAATTCAACAATTTTTAAAAAAAGTCAACCTTTCTGGTTAAAAATTCAACTATTTTGTTGAAAATTCATATTTTTGGACTGAACATTTAACTATTTTGGTAGAAAATTATCTTTTTGTCAAAAATTCGTATGTTGGTATTGAAAATTGAACTAAAATATTTCTTGGTTGAAAAATCCACTATTTTGTTGAAATACCGTCTTTTTGGTTGAGCCCAACTAGTACTTTTCTATGAAAATTAAAATCTTTTTTGCTTTAAATATTTACTATTACATTATCTATTAAAAAATCAACTTTTTTTTTGAAAATGGAACTATTTGGTTGAAAGTTAAACCAGTTTGTTAAGAAGCATTTTCTGTTGAAGATTCATAATTTCATTAATTTATTTTAAAATGTATTTTTTTGTCTGAAAAACTCATCTCTGGTTGAAAATTGGACTATTTTGTTTAAAATTCATTTTTTTATTAAAATGTATTTTTTCTACTAAAAATGTAACTTTTCCATTTTTTGTTGAAAATTTATCTTTTTTATTTGAAAATTCATGTATTTTCTTGAATATTCGTCTTTTTTGCTAAAAAATTGATCTTCCTGGATGAAAGTAGATCTTTTTGATTAAAAATTTGATCATTTAGTTGCAAATTCCATGGTTAACAGTTCCACTATTTGGTTGAAAATTCATCTTTCTTGATTGAAAATAAACTTTTTTGTTTAAATTCACCTATTTTGTTAATTATTTAATTATTTTGTTCAATATTTAAACTATTTTGTTGAAAGTTCGTCTTTTTGAATAGATAATTTATCCCTTTTGATTAAAAATTCTACTGTCTTGTAAAAAATTCATCTTTGTAGGTCGAAAATTCAACAAATTGGTTAAAAATTAAACTATTTTGTCGAAAATTTGATTGTATTAAAAAGTCATCATGTTTGGTCGAAAATTAAACTGTTTGTTGAAAATTCGTCCTTTTGGATTGAAATATCTTTTTTGGTTTAAATAAATAAATCAATTTTAATTGTTTTATTTTTTTATTAAAGCTTCTATGCTGCAAATGTTATAAGATTAAAATTTTGTTATTTGGATATTAATGGTTAGGGAAAATGAAAAATTGGTTAAAGAAAAATCAGGAAATTTTTTTAATTAAGTTTTTCGGCCGCCCTGCGCAACGATTATTATCGAATATAAGCTTATGAATTATTCCACATATCAGAAGATTTAGGGATGTATTTCAATCTTGAATGTATATTTGTTAAATTTAAAACAGGAAGCTAGAGTTTGAACGTAATAAAATAAAATTCAAAGAATGAGTAAGAACTGCGTTTAAAATTTACATATATTTGCATTATGCACATAAAATACAACTGCTTTTCGATGCTATTTTCAGAATGTCTTCCAGGGTCATCTATGCTAATGCGCTACATGAAATTAAAAATTCTGCCTTATCTCGGAATGAAGAAGAACCCAATAGAAGACATTTTTACGAAAAATCGAAATTTATGGCTTGGTGAGAAGTGAGTCTATGTAACGTGAAACGATATTGTTAAAATGCACGGCATCAATCATCTGTTTGCTCAACACGGGTTGATTTCACAAAACAACGATAAGAGTGCTCAGGTTGCAAAGAATTCCTCGTCCTCTTCTTCGTCTTCCTCGGACTCGAGGCAACAAGATACGAAATTATTGCAAGAAGCCCTAAATCAGCAAAAAGTGCATCTTCACAATGGCAAACTTTATATCCATGGACGGCAGACCTCGCGAGGTTCTGTAAGTTCAACTTATTCTTACGGATCTTCTATTTCCTACGGATCATCGCATGGTTCAAATTCGTCCAATCACGGAACAACTGCAGGTCATACTTCGGTATATTATACCTTACCTGGCAATGGTCATCGGCATAATTATCACTCTGGCCATCGCTACTATCAACCACATCAACAAGTTAACTTGAGCGACAGGGTGTCACCATCATCACCTAGTCCCACAGGTGAACAAGAAAAACATCATCGCCATCACAGCATTCATGAGATGATAAAGCACTTTGGCAAAAGACTTGGACATATCAGAAGACAAAGTGAATGTCAAGAAAGTCCAAAAGAACGCGAAGAGGAATTTCGCAATAGAAGTCAAAGCCTCGATGGAGGACCTAGGCATCCTAACGTTGATGTAGATTGCGAAACCACATACAGAATCTATGAGACCATTTTGCGACAAGGTAATAATGCCCAATATGTGATACGCAACATTTAAAAAATTTACGGAGATGGGGTGTTTTTTAGAGCTGAATTTTATTAAAATATCGGTATAAACTCTTCTTATTCGCTATCAACAGGGAGCAGGAAATTTTAATAGAACTTGGACACAGAAAAGTGGTACGCAATTGCTTTAGTGGCTCAATTGGTTAAGTTTTATATAATAGAAACCGGGTAAAGGTAATTGTAAATCTCGCGTGTGCCATGCGCTTATACCCACATTATTCTTCTCCGCTTCCTTTTAAAAAAAAGTGTGTAACAAACACTTTGATTAGGTTCATATTTATTCATGCAGTGTGATTTTCATTATTCCCGGAATGAACCGTATTTATCTGTGCAAGTTTATATCGTTTAAAAAACGTTCTTTTATAGCTAATAATGGAGGAAAACATTCCCTTCGGAATCGAAATAAAAAAAGAATATTAAACATTGATAGATACGAATGATTCTGAAATTGTTTACAATACTTAGAGTCTGAAATTGTTCGCTTTCGAACATTTTGATTGTGAAAGTGTACGAACTAAAAATTTTAATCTTATTTTGAAAACCTTGGAGAACTTTGAATTTTAAATTATTTAATATTTTAAGCATTCAATTTGAAAGTGTACTTAAGTTGAGGTGGCAGTGGGATTGGAATATGACCTCGGAAATGACCGGAATGTTTAGAATTCTTATTAGAAAAACCTAACCAATCACGTTAAATGTCACTTGATATCGCATGAAATAGTGCGAATTGAATGAGTTCGATTTGGAATTCTTCAAGATTCCAAAGAATTTAATTTATATTGGAAATTGTGCGGTTTAAAATGCTCAATTTGAATCATTCCCAAATAAAAAATTACTTAGGTTTGAATACCTAATTTTAAAATGGTAATTTATTATGCAAACTTTCATTAATTATTTAGTGTCTGCTTAAGGTCAATGTCACTGTAACCCATTATGAAATACTATTATGGAATTAGAAAATGCAAAAGTACGACGTATTAGATGGAAAGAAATTTTATTCAATTTTTCTTTGTTTCAATGAATATCTTTGACCCGGCAGGTGCCCTAAGGAGAAGCTCATTGGATCCTGGTACGAGAAGATTGTCTCTTGGAACCCCAGTAGCTCCTCATAGAGCATCTGATGCTTGTTTGGATCCTGTTCATGCTGCCATTCTCTTCAGGGATGCTCGAGGTGTAAGTGTGAACTTGGAATAAAACCCTCTCAAGTTTTTATTTCATTTTCTGCTGATACTTTCATTATACTATTAATGTCAAATATTAATAGCAAACTTCACACTCTTTCCCCTATTCTTCTCTTTCCCCCCCTGTTTTTAAGAAACTTCCTCTGTTTCTCATTATTTCGCTTAATGGCATGTGACAGTCTGTCACGTGGCCAATTATATGTTATATTCGGTGGCTTTATCATTAGAAAAATAAATATATTGTGCTGAAATTTTGAAAATATGTTTTAAATAAATAAGGGCACGACTGTCTGGCCCACTTGAATTATTATTTTGCTTAAATAATGCAATTTTAATTGTTTAACTTAGAATGTAATTGAGAACAGGGCTTTAGTGCCCTGGCTAAAATCGAATTAATATATTTTCATTATTTAAACAATATGAAAACTTAATCTGGCTAGGCAGACGTGCTCTTATATAGTTTGAACCATTTCCTAAAATTTCAGCACAATATATTCATTTTACTAATTATAAAGCCGCCGAATAAAATAACATGTAATTGGTCACGTGACAGACGGCTGCATGTCCTTAAATGCGAACGGAATCAATAGAACCCAATAAGAAAATTCAAGTCTTTTTTTAAAAAGTTTATTCTTTTTGGTTAAAAAGTCTGTTATTATATTTTGCGTTCGGAATTCACCTCGTTTGGTTCAAGATTTAATTATTTTGTTGAAACAGCAACTATTTTGTTAAAAAGTAATCTTTTTTGTTAAAAAATGCAACTACTTGGTTGATAGTTGAACTACTTTGTTAAAAATTCATTTTTTTGGTTGAAGATTCATTGTGATCCAAATCATTGATTCAATTGTGTTTGAAAATTTAACTATTTTGTTGAAAATTCATGTGATGTGAATTTATTGTAAATTCGTCCCTTTTGGTAGAAAATTTATCGATTTTGTTGAAAGTTCGATTTTTGTTTGGATGAGAATTAACGTTTCTAACTGAAAATGTAACTTCCATTTTCGTTGAAAATTCATGTATTTTGTTGAAAATTTGCCTTTTTTGCTAGAAATTTAATCTCTTTGGTTAAAAATTCATCCTTTTTGGTTAAAAATGCAACTGTTTGGTTGAAAATTAATCTTTTTTTGTTGAGGATTTAACTTTTCGTTTTAAATTCGTCTTATTGGAATGAATTCAACTGTTTTTCATTTCAAATTGGAATCTTTTTATTTGAAATATCAACTCCTTTGTAAAAATTCATTTTGTTGTTGAAGATTCATCATTTACTATTTGTTTGGAAATTAAGTTTTTTTTGAAAATTCAAATTTTTTGGATGAAACTTTCAAATGTTTTGTAGAAAATTGGTCTTTTTGGCTTGAAAATTCAACAATTAGGTAGGAAATTAAATTATGTGGTTAAAAATTCGTCTTTTTCCGTTGAATTTAACTGGTTGAAAATGCGTTTCTTTTGTTGTTGAAAAGTAATTTTTTGAACTGAAAATTTAACTATTCCAAATTTGGTTCAAAAATAATATTTTTAGTTGAAAATTCAATTATCTGGTTGCAAATTCATGTATTTGGTTGAAAATTCATCTTTTTACGTTAAAAATTTAGTTATTTGGTTAAAAATGTAACTGTTATGTTGAAAGTTTCATAGTTTTGTTGAAAAGTTTACTATTATATTTTTGGTTCAGAATTCACCTTGTTTGTTTTAAAATTCAACTGTTTTGTTGAAAATTTAATTTTTTCTATATACAGCTATTTTGTTAAAAAGTCATATTTTTTGGTAAAAAATGCTACTACTTGGTTGAAAGTTGAACCACTTTGTTAAAAATTCATTTTTTGTTTGTAGATCCGTTGGTTCTCAATTCAAGATTCTCTTTGTTTTAAAATTTAACAATTTTGTTGAAAATTTATGTATTTTATTGAAAATTCGTCGTTCTTAATAGAAAATTAATCTTCTTGGTAAACAAAATCAACTTTTTGGTTGAATTTTGAAAGATTACGCTGAAAAATCATCATTTTAGTTGGAAAATCGTCTCTTTGGATGAAAATTTAACTATTTTGTTGAAAATTTTGTTGTTAAGCATTAATTTTTTTAACTAAAATGTAACTACTCCATTTTTTGTTAGATTTTTTATCTTTTCCAACTGAAAATCCCACTATATGGTAGGAAATTCATGTATTTTGTTGAATATTCGTCTTTTTTAGTTGAATTCAACTTTTTTTTATTTCAAATTTAAATATTTGTTGGCTGAACACTCAACTACTACTTGGTTTAAAGTTGAACCACTTTGTAAAAAATTCATTTTTTTGTTGTTGAAGATTCATCATTCACTATTTGTTTGTAAATTAACTTTTTGTTGAAAATTAATATTTTAATGTTAACAATTCAACTGTTTTGTTGAAAGTTCGTCTCTTTGGCTTAAAAATTTAACAATCCGATAGATTGTTAAACTATTTGTTTTAAAATACGTCTTTTTTCGTTAACTTCAACTGGATGAAAATTCGTTGTTTTGTTGTTTAAAAGTAATTTTTTAAACTGAAAATTGCCTCTTTATAGGCGGAAAATTGCACTGTTGTATTAAAAATTTAATTATTTTGTTGAAAATTCAACTATTTTGTTATGGTCATCCTTTTTGGTCAAAAATGCAACTGTTTTGTTAAAAATTCGTCCGTTTGGATTGAAAATTCATTTTTTATGGTAGAAAAGCAATCTTTCTTTTTTGAAGACTCATGTTTCTTGGTTGAAAATTAACTTTTTTGTTGAAAATTCGACTGTCTTCGAAAAACTTTGTTTCTTTTTTTGCCTTGAAAATGTAACTGATTTGTTAAAAATTCAACTATTTTGTTAAAAATTCGTCTTTTTTGCTGAAAAGTTCAACTGTCCAGTTGTTAATGCAACTATTCGTTTAAAAATTATTTTTTCTTTAAATTTGTCTGTTTAGTTTGAAAATTCATCTTTTTTGGTCGAATATTCAACTATTTTGTTGGAAATGCATTATATTCCGACTTGAAATCTTAGGAATTTAAAACGTTTCATATTGAATTGAATACGTTACCTATACATTAATTTTATTTAAACTAACGTATTCCCCTATTATTCCCATGTTTTGAGAGCATTTTGGACTATCAAGTATGTAATTAGTAAATACATATAATTGAATTGTGTAAATACAATATTCGATTTTTTTCTGTTTTAGCTGCCAGTTGTAGATCCCTTCCTGGAGAAGGTCTCACTCTCTGACCTTGGTAAGTTTCTAAAATATAAATATATTAAAGCAATAAAGCTTTATTTAGTAACAGTAATCTTACTTCCGAAGAATTATAATCCAAGAAGCCCGGCTTCCTAAACTCGAATTACCTTGAGAAAATGTAATTCAATTTAAATTTAAATTAGATTCTCGCGCGAACTCCATAAGAGAAAAAGGCGTAGTTAATACACAATTACAGACTTAATTATATTTTGAAAATTTTCCTATGGACTTTTAAACTCTCCGTGGATTGAATAGAGGGGTGGGGGATAGAAAATATCTAAATTTCTGTTGGCAAACACGGCGCCTCCGACTGGTACTAGGTGCTATTCTTGGCTTCTAGTTTCATCGATGAAACGAAGGCAACGTAGATGTTAGAAAAGAAGAGACAAACTGGTGTCGTTAGGGAAGCACGAACACAGTAAAAATATCAGTCCTTCATTTACCAAAAAAATCAGTCAGCTAATTTTGCGTAGCGACTTCTCGCTATTTCGATATATTTCAATAAAATTTCGAGCGTGAATATCGATTATTTGTGGAAACCAACGTTATTAAAACTGTGCGCTATAAATCGAGGTGTTTGTAAGGAGGGAACAAAAAAAAAATTTTGTGACTGTAGATATGTATGAACATGATTATATAGGTAGTCGTTGTGTTCAACTGCAGAATATTAAACTATTGACATACGCATTATGTCATACACTTTTAATTTTGTATGTTCAACGCGTTGCAGTGACATTTTTTTTCTAAAAGGCTTTTTTTATTTATAAATTGACTACATTACCGATATCAACAATTTGCGAATATAAAAACATTCTTGTGAAGAATTTTTGTGATGACTACCGGTGACAATGTTAACTTTGCACTATTATTCAAACTCAACTTGGTGGACTGAGGAAGTTGACGACCCTGTTTATTCAAAGGACCTTATAAAAGAATTTGAAGTAGAAAACCCACCTCTTGAGGACGAATTAGCTTGGACCCTATCCAAAGGTATAAATGTAGAACATCGCATTAACACAAGTTAGAAATGTGAATAAGGGCTGTCACGTGACACAATTATTTTCGACAAATTTTCTCATAAACTAATAACTGGAATGAATTTTCCAATTTTCATAGCAGATATACTTTATGGTCGAAAGAGGAACGTCTGTCTGGTTTGGGAAGTTCATTCGAATTATAACATTATGAATAGATTTGTTAAAAAGAATTGGTCACGTGATGTCCTAGTACAGTAACGAGACTTCACAGCTCAAAATGCTCTCAAAAGCGTGGGAAATTAAGTGGTTTTGAACGAAAATAGGGGAATAATAAGGGAAAAATTCTTTTAAACAAAATTAAGGTAGGATATTCCTAAGATTTCAAGCAGAAATATATTGCATTTTTAAAAAGATAGTTGAATTTTTAAACACAAAAGATGAATTTTCTACTAAATTGTTAAATTTTAAAATAAGAAAAGATCAGTTTTCAACAAAAAATGGAGTACTTAAATTTTCATATAAAAAAATTAATTTTCAACCTAAAGTAACGAATTTCCAACAAAAATAGTTGAATCCTCAACCGAAACAGATTAATTTTTAACCAAACATTTTTACCCAAAGAGAGAAATTTTCAAACTACGTCAAGTTTTTAACTACGAAAATTTTTTCAGTAAACAAAAGAAACAAAGTTTCAACAAAAATTTGGAATTTTCAAGCAAAAAAAGCGAACTGTCTATAAAATAGTGGAATTTTCAAAAAAATAGTTAAATTTTCAAACCAGAGATAAACCTTCAACAAAAAAATGAATTTTTTACAAAGTAGTTCAACTTTCAACTATCTAGTTGAATTTTCAAAAAAAAAGTAGAATGCCGAACGAAAAATATATTAATAGCTTTTTCAATTATAAAGAATTTACTTTCAACTAAAAAATATGGCTTTTCTACCAAAAGATGAATTTTCAATCTAAAAGGACCACTTTTCTATCCGAAAACACGAATGTTTAACAAAACAGTTGAATTTCCAACCCGAAAATATAAATATAAAAAAAAATTAATTTTCAACAAAATATTTGAATTTTCGATCAAATAGTTGTATTCTCAACAAAACAGTAGAACTTTCACGCTAAAGAGATAGTTTCAGAATCAAAGCCTTTTAACTTTAAAAAAATTTACTTTCAGCCTAAAAAAATGTATTCTCAATCCAAAAAGAAAAATTCGGTATAAAATGAGCTCAAGATGAAGCCAATTTGTCTATTTTTTGAGTAGATATTGCAAAAATAGTGTAAATTTGAATGTTTTCTTAAATTTTAGTTAATATCCAAAATACATAATCAACGTTTTTTAATGTCTTAGGCTCCTGTTAAAGCTATGTTTCCACAGTATCGAAACAGCTTATGCACATAAGTATAAAAATTTTTCCTATCACAGTACAAGAACTTAAAGTTGTAACAAAGAAGTTTGAAAAATTGCAATATTTTTTGTGGTAGGAACAATATTTTTGTAAAATATATGATACATATAATTATGAAGTTTCTATAAAAGTCCCTCAAAACATATATTTATTTAATTGTTATTCTGATTTTCCTACAGATAAGTTTCGATACTGTGGAAATTTACACCATTCTTGTAATATCTACTTAAAAAATAGACAAACTGGCTTCATCCTGGGCTCATTTTATACAGAATTTTGAAAGAATTCAACCCTTTAAAGTGACAAATTTTAGCCCTGCCGTAATTAAAATAAAGAGAACTTAGTCATCAAAAAAGAGGTGTAAGAATACTTGCGCTGTCTACTGCAGGTGACGCATGAAGCAAATGCATTGATAATATGTAATTAAAGTCGAAACAGGTGTTTGAAGCTTTGATTAAAGAATAACAGATTTTCTGATGTGTTAAAGTTTAAGGGCATGTACCAGTCTGCCACGAGACCAATCTTGAACCAACTTGTTCAGAAACTAATAACTACAAGGAATTTTCTATACCAGACAGACGTTGGTCTTTCTTTCCGGCATATATGTTTGGTATGGTAAATGCATTCTGGTATCCATACCCTTAACGAAGTACAAATTTGAAAGTTACAAGCCTCGGACTCACTATACTATTCACATTATTTGACACTATTTTTGATCGATGACACTACTTTCTCACAATTGTCCGCTAATATCACTATTTATTTACTTTTCCTTTATAAATTTTAACACAAAAAAAAATAATTTTCAACGAAACATGATTCTTCATAAAAAAAATAACTTTTATGAAAGTAGTTGAATTTTCCACCAAAAAAGATGAATTCACAACAAAAATTAATATTTAATATTTTAACCAAGAAAAGATTTTTAATGAAAAACAGTTTAATTGAACCAAAAAGTACAAATTTCCAACAAAATAGTTGAATCCTCAACCAAAACAGATTAATTTTCAACCAAACAGTTGCATTTTTAACCAAAAAGATGAGCTTTCTACAAAACAGTTGAATTTTCAACAAAATACATACATTTTTAATCAAATAGTTAAATTTTCAACCAAGAAGAATAATTTTCTACCAGAAAAGATGAATTTTCAACAAAATACATAATTTTTTAACCAAAAATTAAGTAGTTAAATTTTTATTCAAGAGAATTAATTTTTCAATCAAAACAAAAAAAAATCTACAAAACAGTTAAATTTTCAACAGAATATATAAATTTTCAACCAAAAAGATGAATTTTTAACACAGAAGATTAATTTTCTACCAGAAAGGACGAATTTTCAACAAAATTCATAAATTTTTAACCAAATAATTGCATTTTTAACAAAGGAGATATTAATTTTCCATAAAAAATACGAATTTTCAATCAATTTTCAACTGAATAGTTTTTGAACAAAGGATGTGATTTTAGTTAAAGTTTCAAACAGAGAATATGAATTTTTCAACAAGACAGTTAATTTTGAAGCAAAATGTTGAATTTTCAATGAAATATTTAAATTTACAGTTAAAAAAGTTAATTTTTAACAAACAAAAATACGAATTTTCAACTACAATTATGAATTTTCAACCAAAAAAAAAATTAACTTTTAAGAGGAGTTGAATTTTCAACCTATAAAGATGAATTTATAAAAATGATATTAATTTAAAATAGAAAACAGTGTAACTGTCAACAAAAAAGTTAATTTTCAACTGAAACAGATTAGTTTTTAAAAAGACAGTTGCATTTTTAACCAGAAAAGGTGCAATTTCTTCAGAAAGATATGAATTTTTGAACCAAAAAGAAAAAAAAATTCAATTAAATTGTCGAATCTTCATGCCAAACAGACGAATTTTCCACAAAACAATTGAATTTTCAACCAAGAAGTATGTCTCAATTTGGAACCAAAAATTTAATAGTAGACTTTTCGAAAGAAAAGTATGAACTTTCAACCTAAAATTAGATTTTTTTATTGGGATTTAATTTTTAATACTTTTAAAATATTAGGTTAAAAAACTGGACATTTTTCTTACAAAATACAGTTACTTTTCCATTACATACTTTTGGATTTCGCACTATACATTTTTAATGGTTGACTACAAATAATTTTAATACCTGGAAAATTTTATAACACAATTTTCACACTGTTTTTTCAAAGTTGTGACACTATTTAACCAATTTTGTATCTTTGAAGTGAGTCCGAGGTCTCAATTTAACAATTAACAATTTCACGATTTGAATTTATAAGTTGTAAGTTCACCAAAGTTATTTGCACTACTGTAAAGTCCTTTCTCAAGGAAAATTTAGAAATTGTGTGATCTAATCGAAATCGAACATTATACTAATCAAACAACGAACCATTTTTTTGTTTCAGAAGAGGACGAATCGCAAATCTTCGTAAAATTCTTCAAGTTTCATAAGTGCTATGACCTTATACCTACCAGTGCGAAACTCGTTGTTTTCGATACGCATCTTCTCGTAAAAAAAGCTTTCTTTGCTCTTGTCTACAATGGTTAGTAAATTTGCAAACTACTTCCTGAGAACGATTAGAAGAATATATATCTTAATTTTTCCGTTTTAATTGTTAAGGGGTCAGAGCAGCGCCTTTATGGGATAGTTCTCGACAGCAATTTGTTGGAATGCTAACTATAACGGACTTTATAAAAATCCTTCAAATGTATTATACTAGTCCGTCCGTTGCAATGGGCGAGCTTGAGGAACATGAGCTCGAAACTTGGCGAAGTAAGTTCAATAACATTGTCTTTCATAGCAGTAGTAATCGTTAAGGGGCTGTTCAAAAACTACGTCACGCTATTTTGAACACTTTTTCCACCCCTTCCCTTCTTCATGGTCACAGATCGTCACACAGAGTTTGGACCCCCCCCCCCCCCCCGTTGACGTCACAAATACGAACACTCACCCTCTTTTTAAAGCAATTTTTTGTTTGTTATTTCCACCCCTCCCCTTCTTCGTCACAGATCATCACACAAAGCTTCAACCTCCCATGGTGACGTCACAAATACACCCCCCCCCCAACACTGTGAGCCTCAAGCGTCTTTAACCTAAAAAAGACATTACAGTCAGAAGTTTTTTTGCGCAATATTATTTTTACATAGTATGCGCATATTTTGCGCAAAAAAATGAAATAATCGTGAGAGCGCTCTTTAAAAATGACAAATTTTAAGTATAAACATTTTTTTACATAAAAGACTTTTTTTTACGCAGGTATGGTTAAAAATGAAATATGGAGTCGAAACAGTTCTACAAACATTTGTGAAGATTATAACTGTTGAATCTACAAAGAGTTATATATATTATATATATTATATATATATATATATATATATATATTATATATATTATATATATATATATATATATATATAGTTATATATTCCTTCAGTGCAAACGGTTATTACAAAATAATATTACATTTCCAGAATTTTCTTCTCGGATTAAGTTTTTCTATATTTTTAGTGTGTAATTAAAAAAATCGCGGCAGCGTTTTTAAAAAAAAAAACATTTTTATTCTTATTATTTTAATTTCTGCGGACTTTAAGTATAATAGGCTTCTTTTTGCTTAAAAGCTGAATAAAAAATTATTATGATATTATGTTCCAAAATGGTAACTGCTTAATCTACAGAGGTTTTTGTATATTTGAAAAAACCCTTTTATCGCAGCAGAAGTTGTTGAAACATCTTTTAATCACCGGTTCATCTCAGGTTGTAATTAAAATAATGATGTTCACATGATTTAAAAAAATAAAAATAAAAGCAAACATCGTATTTTGACAGACTTGACAGCCCAAAATGCTCTAAAACGCGGGAAATTTGATTTTTCACGAAAACTATGGGAATAATAGGGGAATAAATACATATTTCAATTTTCAACCAAAAAAGATTAATTTTCTTCCAAGGAGATGAATTTTCAACCAAAGAGTTGAGGTTTGAAGCAGGCCCCCCAAACTTCAATGCATTTGACCGCAACAAAGTTTCGTATAGATAGTTCAGTTCTGCATTACTGAGGGCGCTACAATATGGCACACAATACATAGGGTCCAGAGACAGTGTGGCAACCTAGTGTCATTCTTGCTGATTGGCTCGGTTTTCTTATACATATACTATAGATAAATAGTATACTACACTATAG
>CAKNYM010053115.1:584789-612131 GCA_932195095.1 Andricus curvator
CCTCCCACCACGGTCCCTGTACGGTCACGCCCGCGGCAGTGGCTGACCAATGAAAAAAGGTGCCCAAAGAGCGGGAAGCCTTGAAGTATTTTTTCACGACGTCATGGGAATACGTCTCACGAAGTTTTTCGAGAAAATATGCTAAACGTAAAAGTAAATCAGATCGATTTGATCCGAACCGGGTACTCTCACCTCAAATTTCGGATAGTTGATTGTATTTCGCGAAACACTTGAAAAATATTACTACCGAGACCTTTATAACTTACCTTTGTGTTTAGAATAAAAACTCGTGTGCAGTTGCAGTCCCATGTGATAACCTTTCTGGCGGCTGACATTTCCACCCATCCTAGCATTCTCCACTTGATAACTATTAATATTCAGACTTTTGTAATTTACTTTTACGTTTAGAATATTTTCTCCAAAAACGCGTGTGCAGTGGCAGTCCCACATATGCTAACCTCTCTGACGACTGTCATTTCCACGTCTAGCCTAGCATGGCCGCGAAGCCATGCTGGAAAAATCACTATTTCGTGAAATATTTGAGTCGTTTTTTGATCTAACATATTGAGTTTTAGTTGGCAAATTGTCGTACGTCAACAAAAACACTTGAAAGGCACTTGAAAAACACTCACATTCTAACCGACCACGACTTTTTCAACTGCGCAAATCGGGACCGTCTAAACAGTTTCCAATTGGAATACATAATATTGCGCAATATACTGGAGTGGGTATTTGCGCACTCGGCGCTTCCGAGGCAAGAGTCGCAACCGTCTCTCGCCCCTTGAGCTGAGAAACTGCGTGGGCCAGCAGTTCTTGGAATGTTTGGGTGTATTTGTCTATATTAATATTGATAGTATTTATTGATCTCAAATCGACCGCGGTTTTCGGCACATGCGCAGCAGAAAAAGTTGCTCAGCGCAAGCGCAGCGATACAAGTCCGGGCAGCCAATGAACGTCGTTGATAAAAATAAACTGCCGAATCGCGGTAGAGGTGGGGGCCCCTCCAACCTTAAAATAATTGGTCGGGTACGTTTCAAGGACCTTAAAATAAAAGGAAGTTTACTGTAGTTGAACTTCCAGACGAAATGGATGAATTTTCAACAAAATAGTTAACCAAAATTTACCAAATAGTCGAATTTTGAACTTATAAACATGAATTTTCAAACAAATTTTCGAATCCTTAAACAAAGAAGAATAAACTTCAATCAAAAAAATTGCACTTTGAACAAAATAGTTTAATTGTCATTATATAAACATGAATTTTCAACAAATTTGTCGAATTCTTACAAAAAAAGGATTAAACTTCAACCAAACACAGTTGCATTTTGAACAAAATAGTTGAATTTTTAAGCCACCAAGAATGTTTTCAACAAAATAGTTTCATTTTTATCAAAGTAATTAAATTTTCAATTAAAATTATGAATCTTAAAGAAAAAAGAATTTTTAACAAAGAAGTTCAACTTTCAACCAAGTAGTTGAATTTTCAAAAAAAAAAATTAATTCTCAACAGAAAATGTATAGGTTGATATATAAACCAAAAAAATTTTAATTTTAATTGAAAAGCAGTTGAATTCAACCATAAAAGACGAATTTTCAAAAAAATAGTTTAATCCTTGACCAATAAAGGTTATATTTTAAACAAACCGTTACACTTTTAACCAAAAAAGACCCAAATTTAACCAAATTATTACATTTTTGAGACAAAGAGGCAAATTCTCTACAAAACGTTAAATTTTTTACCCGAAAATATAAATTTTCAACCATAAAACGTTAATTTTAAATCGAATAGTTGAAGAATTTTTTTACCAAAATAATAGAATTTTGAATCCAAAGACAAATTTTCAACAAAAAAAAAACAGTTGAATTTTCAATCAGATAGTTGAATTTTAAACTAAAAACGATCAATTTTCAACCAGAAATATGTAATGAATTTTCAACAAAATAGTTAAATTTTTAACCAAAGAGATGAATCTTCAATTTAGAAAACAATTTTCTAATAAAGTAGTTTAACTTTCAACCAAGTCCTTGAATTTTCTATCAAGAATGTTAATTTTCTACCAAAAAGGACTAATTCACCAAAAAATACATAAATTTTCCACCAAATTGTTGAATTTTTAACTAAAAACTATCAGTTTTCAACCAATAATGGAATAGTTAAATTTCCAGTTACATAAATTAATGTTGAAACAAAAAAAAAACCTTTCAGCCAATTAGTTGAATTTTCAACTAAAATCGATCAATTTTCAGCTAAAAACGATCAATTTTCAAAAAATGGATTATCAACGAGAAGCAAAATTAATTGATAACACAATAGTTAAATTTTCTACCAAAAAAAGTCGAATTTTCAACAAAATGCATAGCCAATAAGTTCAGTTTTCAATGAAATAAGAATTTTTTAAAGAAATCTAATAGTTAAATTTTCTACTAAAAAGATTAATTTTCAGCCAAAAATGGACTGAAAATTGGTGTTCAACTAAAAAAACAACGAATTTTCAACAAAATAGTTAAATCTTCATTTCAAAAGATTATTATTCAAAGTTATATTTTCCATGTGAGTCACATTCTGCGTTAACCCATCCCTTACGTCACAAATCGTCAAAAAAATTGCCCCACCCCCCTGAAGCGTGACGTAGTTTTTGAATGGCTCCTAATTGATAATCAAACATGAACGAGAAGGTGAACAAATATAAATTTCGAAAAAATTATTTTTTTTTTTGCAGATGTATTAACAGATCAAGTTCATCCCTTAGTTAGTATAGGTCCTGACGCATCACTTTATGAGGCTATCAAAACATTGATACAAAACAGAATTCACCGTTTGCCTGTGATAGATCCTGATACTGGAAATGTTCTGTATATTTTAACCCATAAGAGGATTCTAAGGTTTCTCTTTCTTTATGTGAGTATAATTTAATTTGCACCATTTTGAAGTACTTTTGTCCTTCTTTTCTTATGTAATATCGCTCATTTTTATTACTTTTCAATTGCAGATAAATGAATTACCTAAGCCCTGTTTTGTAAGCAAAACATTGAGAGAATTGAGGATTGGCACATTTGAGAACATCGAAACAGCTACAGAAGACACTAGCATAATTTTAGCCCTGAAAAAATTCGTTGAGAGGCGAGTCTCAGCTTTGCCGATCATTGATGGCGACGGAAAATTAGTCAATATTTACTCCAAGTTTGATGTAATCGTAAGTACAGTCATGAATCTTCGAAGTCTGATCATTACGTAAAACGTTACAAGGAATATTGTCGACAATTTTTATCAACCAATTGGGTTATTGCATATTCAGTGTGTACATTTATAATTCAACTAATTCAATTCAATAATGTATAATTCAGTAATAATAATTTCCTACCTGGAAAACCTGGAATTGTCAGGGAATTTTTATACACCTGTAAAAACCTGGAAATGGTAGGGATTTTTTTTAAAGTCAGGAAATTTTTTTCGAGAGCGTGCTTAATTTTTTTTTAAATTGCAATATAAAATTGAATAAGAATGATTCTTTATTTTTAAAAGTAGCTTTATATTATTGTATTAAACTATTTTGTCAAAAATCATTTTCTTTAATTAATTTGTTTAACTGAGTATTTATCTATTCTATTTTTTGCTGAAAATTCAATTCATGTTGAAAAATCGTCTTTTTTTGGTTGAATTCAACTGTTTTTTTATTCAAAATTGAAATCTTTTTTGGTTGAAATATCAACTAATACATTTTTCATTCAAAATTCATCTATTTTGGAATGAAAATTTAATTATTTGGTTGAAGGTTAAAGGCTTTTGTTCAAAATTAATTTTTTTGGTTGAAGATTCATTATTTTAATTTAAAATTCATCTCTTTGGTTGAACAATTAGCTATTATATTGAAGATTCGTTTTATCTTTGATTCAAAATTATTTTTCTTCTACTGAAACTTTCACTATTCCAGTTAGAACTTTACCTATTTTGTTTAAAAAAAAATTTTTTAGGATGAATTTTTTTTACTGTAAATTTAACTATTCCAGTTGAATATTCCATAATTTTCGTTAAAAATTCATCTCTTTGGTTCAACATTAATTTTTTTAACTAAAAATTTATCTATTCAATTTTTGGTTGAAAAGTTATCTTTTTTTAGTTGAAGTTTCGTATTTTTTGGAATAAATTTATCTTTTTGATTGAATATTAATTATTTTGATTAAAAATTCAATTATTCTAGTTACAGATTCATCAATTGATATATTTTGTTTAAAATGCGTATTTTTAGGTAGAAATTAATTTTTTTTGTTAAAAATTCAATTATTCTAGTTAAAGATTTATCATTTTAGTTCAAAATTAATCATTCAACCAAAAAGGATGACTTTTCAACAAAATTGTTGAATTTTCAACCAAAAAGTTGGATTTTTATCCAAAAAAGATGAAATTTTTACTAAAACAGATGAATTTTTAAATTAAAACGACAAATTTTCAAAAAATAGTTGAATTTTTAACCCAAAAAGATTTCAGTAAATTTTTCAACACCAACATATGCATTTTATTCAAAAAGTAAATTTTCTAGGAAAATTGTTGAATTTTCAACCAAAAAGTTGGATTTTTATCCAAAAAAGATGCAATTTTTACTAAAATAGATGAATTTTTAAATTAAAAAAACAATTTTTCAAAAAATAGTTTAATTTTTATACAAAAAAGATTTCAGTTAACTTTTCAACACCAAAATATGAATTTCATTCAAAAAGTAAATTTTCTACGAAAATAGTTGGATTTTCAACCCCAAAAGACGAATTTTCAACAAAACAGTGAATTTTCAAGCAAAAAGGATGACTTTAACAAAATTTAATTTTATAATTTAAAAAATAAATAAAATAATAATAAAAATAAAAAATTTAAAGTTATAAATATAAAATAATTATATAAATAATAATTTATAGTATTGTAAAAGAAATTTCATTTACATTTTTATCCAAGAAAGATGCAATTTCTACTAAAATAGATGAATTTGTAAATTAAAAAGACTTTAAAAAAAAAAGTTGAATTTTTATCCATAAAAGATTTTAGTTGATTTTTCAACACTATTACATTAATTTTACTTAAAAACTAAATTTGTTTACCAAAATAGTTGAATATTCAACCCGAAAGACGAATTTTCAACAAAACAATTGAATTTTAAACCAAAAAGCATGACTTTTTAAAAATTGTTAAATTTTCAAACAAATAATAAAATTTATAACTAAAAAGATAATCTTCAGTAGGAAGCAACTGCAAAAAAAAGAAATATAAATACAAGGTATATAATTTACTAGCAAGATTATTTTTTGATTATTTTATTATTGTATTTTCAATTTGATTATTTTCAATTTAAAGAGTTTTAAAATGCAGTTTTTAGGACTTAAAAATTAAAAAAAAAAAGGTTTGAATTTGAAAATTTGGGATAAAAAATATTTTTAATTGATCAACTGTAAATATAAATTAATGATTTTGAGAGACTGTTGAAAACTGAACAATAATTTTTATTTTACAAGGCCTCCGAATAAAACTTTATAAATTTAATAAATAAAATTTGCAATGTTTAAATAATTTCAAATCAATAGAATCATAATTAATTTTTCCCTGACCAAACCAGAATCTTAAACTTGTTTGGTTGAAAATTCAACTATTCCAGATGAAGATTCATAATTTTAGTTCAAACTTTGGTTGAACATTAATTTTTTTAACTGAACAATTAGCTATTTAATTTTTGGTTGGCAATTTATCTTTTTTAGTTAAAAATTCATGTATTTTATTCAAAAGTCGTCTTTTCTGGTAGAAATTAATCTTCTTGGTTGAAAATTCAACTATTCCAGTTAAAAATTTATCATTTTAGTTAAAAATGCAATATTTTTACTTGAAAAGTTCGGAATTTGAAACGGTTTAAATTGAATTTGTTATAGTACTCACATTAATTTTACCTAAATATGCACTGAATTTTAAGTATAAGAAGACAAAATAAAAATTTTGGAATTATTATTTAATTATTTAATTAATCGATGGTGCTAATATATTTAAGAATATCTTGTAATATAATTGGTCAAAACTTTCTAAATTAAACATATTAATTAAATCCCTAGAAACTGAGAAAATTCTTTATAATAAACTCGCGAAAAAATTCTATGAAAAATTATACCTGGAAAAACTTGAGATACCTAGATAAAACCTGGAATTGTCAGGAAATTGTTGCCCAGGATTTTAGTAGACACCCCGATATTTTTAAATATTTTTTTTTCTAGTGAAATTAAAAGATCACTCAAAATTGATGATAATTACTTGAGGAAATAAACATCAGTCTTATTAGTGCAGTTGATAAGGGAATTAGTATGGTCGCTAGTAATTTGAGCAAACATAACCTGTTTTCATTTTATTATCTAAACCTTTTTTTAAAATGTATGAACAAAATGCTTATAAGTTCATAAAACCGGGATTTATAAAGTGTGGCATTGTCAATGTGCCAAAAATCGACGTGTGAATGGTGACACATTTTTTCGCCAGCTATCAGCATACCAATATTCTAATTGGTTCAGCGTTTTGCAGGATGTCACGTTTCAAGGTCACGTAGTAATTTGAATAGGTATCTCAGAAGTGAACTATTTAACAAATATATTATCTAAAATTCATGCAACAACCCCATTCTTGGTAATTTAAAAAAATTCTTTGTTACTGGTATTGACTTAGTTTGTCGTTTCAATATCAACATATTATGTATTTTTGCAGAATTTAGCAGCAGAGAAAACATACAATAACTTGGACGTTTCTTTGCGAGAAGCTAATGAACACAGGAACGAATGGTTTGAAGGTGTTCAGAGTTGCAAATTGGATGAAACCTTATTCACTGTTATGGAGAAAATTGTCAGAGCCGAAGTGAGTTTACTGTTTTTTTAAGGCCGTTTTAATGTAGAAAAAAATTCCCGGTCATTTCCCGATTCGCAAAAAATGTTCACGGTTGAAATTGATAGTAAAAAATTCCAACTCTAAGAACTGAACATTTTTTCATTTGAAGTCATCAAAACTGAACTGCAAATTAAAGCACTCAAAGTGGACCTCTTTTGAATTTTAAACTTTTAAAATTAAAACTTAACATTTTTTGAATTAACAGGTTCAATAATTGACACCTATAAAATGGAAGCTTTTATCTCTCTCCGGTATATATCCACGCTATCATTTTCATTGCTCTAAATTAAAACTAATCCTCCTTTTTAACTCACATTAACAAAAATGATAGAAATAAAACATGTCCCTCCTCCAAGTCATTACCAAACTGAAAATAAAACGTACCCCCTCGCATGTAAATGTTAAAAATACCAAATTTCCCTCTCCCCCCCGCCCACTCTATAAAAATGTTAAAAACAAAAAATTACTTCCTATTCAGAAAAACAATTAAGAACCAACATTTCCTCCCTTCCAACTTGGTAATAATCTTAAAAACGTTCCTCTTACAATTCAACAAAAAAATTAAAACTAAAATGTTCTCCCTTTCAACTCGATAATAATCTAAAAAAAAAAAATGTCCCTCTTCCAATTTAGAAAAAATTGAAAATCGAAATTTCCTCCTTTCCAACTCAATAAAAATGTTAAAAATAAAAAAATTCCCTCTTCCAATTCAGAAAAAAGAACTGAAAAAAATTCTTCTCTGAAGTTCAGTAAAAATGTTGAAAAGAAAAAAAAAGCCTCTTCAATTCAATTAAAAAAAAAAAAAACCCAACATTTCATCCCTTCCAACTCAATAAAAATGGTAAAAACAAAAAAGGTCCTCTTCCAGTTCAGGAAAAATTGAAAACCAAAATATCATCTCTTCAAACTCAACAAAATTGTTAGAAATAAAAAATTAGCCTTCTTTCAATTCATAAAATATTGAAAACCAAAATTTCTTCCTTTCGAGCTCGATAATATTTGTAAAAATATAAAATGTCCTCTGCCAATTCAACAAAAATTAAAATTACCTTGTTTCAAACTGAATAAAAATGTTAAAAATACAAAATATGTCTGCTTTCAACTCAATAAAAATGTAAAGAACAACGGAAATTTCTTCCCTTCCGTTTAAAATTGAAATTACGTCGTAAATCCTTTTTTAAGTTGAATTATTCTAATTTTTAGTGATTTAAAATTTAAAAAATTTCTATTGTTACTTACATAATGTTCAAAGCTTAGTTTTAGTACTCTGAAATTGTATCGATTCAAGAATTTCTATTTCAAACAATTCAGTTTCAAATTGTTTAATTTTGAATATTTGATTTATAATTCCTCATTTTAAATAAACAGTCAAATGTTTCTAAATATTTTTAAAAATTCTAATTGAATAAAAGCCTTTAATTATGAATGTATTAATTTTACATTATTTTAAAATTGAAAATAGTTGATTTCGGACGTTTCAATTTAACTAAGGCTTTCAAATTGAAGCAGTTCCATTATCAAGTCTAAAATCTGTAAATTGTTTAATTTTGATCAGATTCAGAATCGTCTTGTAAAATCAATTATTGTTCAGTTTTTAACAGTGAGTTAAAAAAATCATTAATTAAAGATTGTTATTCTAAAAAATGTCTTCCAGTTCAGTGGTGACCCTCATAGTTGTATCTAAAAGATAACACAATTCTAATATCATTTAAATTTACCAGGTTCACAGGTTAGTCGTAGTGGACGATGATGAAAAGGTGATTGGTATTATTTCTCTCTCAGATTTGCTGTTTTATCTTGTCCTCAGGCCTTGTGGTAAGTTTGATTTATTATGGACACGTGATTCTTAAATACCTTATATCATTTTCTTTAAAAAAAGGGTTTATGTGCAATCGATAATCGTTTTTTTCTGAATTAACAAAGTAGTTTAACTTTCAACTAAGTAGTTGAATTTCCAACCAAAAAAGATGAATTCTCAACAACAAAAATGTAATAGTTGATATTTTAACCAAGAAATGATTTAAAAAAAATTTTAAATCAAAACAGTCGAATTGAACCAAAAAGGACGAATTTAAAAACAAAATAGTTGAATTCTCAACCAAAACAGATTAATTTTCAAAGAAGCAGTTGCATTTTTAACCAAAAAGATGAATTTGGTACCAAAAGAGATGAAATTTACATCAGAAAGACGAATTTTCAACCAAGAAAGATTTTTCAGTCAATAAAGAAAAAAAATGCATCCAAAATGTTGAGTTTTCAATCGAAAAATATGAATTTTCAACACAGAAGGTTAATTTTCTACCAAAAAGATGAATTCTCAAGAAAAAATATATTTTTTAACCAAATAGTTGAATTTTCCACCAAGAAGATTAATTTTCAACAAAATGCATACATTTTTAATCAAATAGTTAAATTTTCTACCAAGAAGATTAATTTTCTACCAGAGCAGACAAATTTTCATCAAAATACATAGATTTTCATCTAAATAGTTTGTACGCTGGATGTGATGTTTGTCAAAATTTTATTTCAATTATTTTTGGTTAATATTTTTTTCGTTTCTAATTTTTTTTAACTCAATAGTTGAATTTTTAAACTAAAAAATACATATTTTGAACAAAAAATGGATTAGTTAAGTTTTCATTTAAGAGAATTCATTTTCAATAAAAAAAAACGAATTTTCTACAAAAAGCTGAATTTTCAAATCAAGAAGACAAATTTTCTACAAAGCAGTTGAATTTTCAACCCGAGAATAGGAATTTTCAACAAAGAAGTTCATTTTTAACCAATCAGTTGAATTTTCAACAAAATAATTCAATTTTTAGTTGAAAAATTAATTTTCAACTAAAAAAAGAACGCGAATTTTTTACAAAAATTATGAGTTCAATTTAAAAAATTAGTTCAACTTTCAACCAAAAAGTTAAATATTCAACTTAAAAAAAATGAATTTTCAACGAAATATGTATTAGCTGGTATTTAAACACGAAAAAAATTTAATTTTAAATAAAAAAAAACAGTTGGACTTAACCGACAAAGACTAATTTTCAACAGAATACTTGAATCCTCAGCTAGAACAGATTAATTTCTAACCAAAGAGTTGCATTTTTAACCAAGAAGATGGATTTTCTACCAAAAAAGACGAAATATCACCAAAATGCATACATTTTAAACCAAATAATTTAATTTTTAAACTGAAAAAGATCTACCAAATTGTTGAATTTTTAAGCGAAAAAGACGAATTTTCTACAAGTCAGATAAATTTCAAATAAAAAATGCCACACGTTTTTGTGAATTGTATTTTTTAGCAATTTATAATATTCTAAAAATCGTTTTTACATTCTCATTCTAATGAGAAGGTATTGGTTTTATGTAAAATTTGACATAGTCGGTTTTCATCAAATCTCCACGTTTTGAGACCCCCTGAGCTAGAAAAAACGATTTTTACCAAGGTGTCTGTCTGTCTGTAGTCTGTCTGTCTGTAGCCACGATAACTTTCGAAAAAATGATCAGATTTGATTGAGCTTTGGCACACTTTTTTATGGCCGAAAAATAGAGAACGAGTTCGTTAACCAGCTATTTTGGATGAAAATCCAAAAAGTGAGCACATTTTGAAAATTTTTGAGACCACTTTTTTGGAAGATTTGAAAATTCTATGTACGGTTATTAGTAGTACGCAAAATGTCGAACAAAATATTCTTATGACTTTTCGTGATAAAAAAAAATTACTGGAGTTATAGCATTTTCAAAATTCCAAAAAACAAACGAAAATGAACATTTTAAGCCGAAAAACGCACGATATGAAAAAAAGTCAAGAGGAGAAAAACGTTGATTCCTGAACACCCTATAATATTTTCATAACAACTTTTTGAATTTTTTGAAAAATAAAAAATTCAAATTTTGATCGCACAAAAAATTAATGAAAAATCAAAAAAGCCATAACTATGCAAGATACCAGAAAAGATCATCTCACCAAAATTGTGCACCTGCAAAAGATCTACAAATTTCTTATCATTCACTTTTTGATATGACGCTCAGTTTTTGTTTTATTCGTAAAAAACAGCATTGAAAATAGAAAAATCAAATTTTCAGACTAATATTACCAGCTACGAAAAAATGACCGAAACAAAATTTGTTCATCCAAGGAAGAGGTACAAATTTATTGTGACTCATGTTTCGATAGGATGCGTGGTTTTTGTTTTATTCATGAAAATAACATTGACAGTAAAAAAAATCAAATTTTTGAAAAAACAATTCAAGGTACGAAAACATATAAATGAACAAAAATTGTGCATTCAAAGAAGACTTACAAACCCGTAATCAATTTTTGTGGTAAGAATATATTCAAAATGAAAAAATTAACTTTTTTGATAAACGGCACAAGCTAAAATAAAATGTTAACTAATAAAATTTGTCGCCTGAATTATATCATTACTTTTCATTTGAAATCAAATACCAATTTTGTAATTTGTATATGAAGAACATATAACACGAAGCACAAAGTGCGCGTTCAGTGTATTTACCAAATCGCACGCCGTAAGTGCGCTCAAACTTTTTTGTTTCTATCATACGGTTCAAATGATTTTCAAATCAAATATCGAGCGCGAAGCGCGAGTGTCTGGATGAGAATGTGTCCCTTAAGGTCGATAGAACCTTGAGTAAATAAAGTTCCTTTTCAGTCTAAAATAAAAACAAATTTAACAATCACTTAATATGTAGAGGTTTTGATTATTTTATAATATTTGCAAACAAACTTTTTCTTTTCATCGAAGTCGAACACGAAGTTCAAAAATCTAGAGGAGCCGAGCGTAAAGCGCGATGCAAATACGCCCGAGTGCGTAGCGCGGTGTGAATACATAATCGAGCGCGAAGCGCGAGATCCAACAGTCGCGCGCCCTAGGCGCGCTCAAACTTGCGAGCGAAGCGAGCCGCGCGCAAAGCGCGCTATGAGAATGTGCCCGCGAAGCGGGCAGATTTTTTTTTAATGGTAAAATCTTTTTCATTAACATAATTCAAAGTTGATGCCAGAATATAAAAGATTCCTTGGTTCGAGACGAATCGATTGACCTATAACATTAATACGTTTTATTACAGAGTAAGGAAGTTATGGTAATGCATAATATTTGAAAAAACGGTTTTTTGTAAACTTTTTTCATTAACATAATTCAAAATTGATGCAAGAACGGAAAAGATTCACTGATTCGAGGCAAATCGATTGACCTAAATATTAATACACTTCATCGAAGAGGAAGAAATTTACGCTTATCTATAATGTATTATAAACAAAAGAAAAAATTCAATCAGATTGTTGAATTTTCAAGCCAAAAATATGAGTTAAAAAAACAGTTGAATTTTAATCCAAGAAGTATGGCTTTTTAACAAAATTGTTGAATTTTCTACAAAGTAATTTAATTTTGAACCAAACAATAAAATTTTCAACCAAGAAAGATGAATTAACCAAAAATTGAATATTACACTTTTTAACCGTAAAGAATGAACTTTCAACCAAAAAAGTTGCATTTTCTTATTTTGTTCTAATAATTAATGAAAAAGGGGAAATTCTATGAAGCCTGTGATGAATAAATAGGAATTTGGATAATTTATAGACTAATGAATGACATTTCAAATAAACATTGAAGTTAATTTTTAATACTTTTAAAATATTAGAACTAGAAAACTGGAAATTTTGCTTAAAAAGTAAAGTTAATTTTCCATCGTACACTTTTTGATTTTGAACTACGCACTTTTAAATTCGGACGGTACAATGTGTGTCGTAGTGCGCAACATTTTAGGCCCTGAAGAAATGATAAAATTGCCCGTCTACTTCTAGAAAAAATCAAATTTAAATGAAGTTATTCATTAAATTTGATATAGTGTACTATGTAATTGTTTTGAGTACTAGAAATAAAAAAAAAACTATAATAATTTTTCAAAATAAAAAAATTTAATTTAATAAAAACCTTGTTCATTTTCAGATCGGACCCCCTTCTATTCTTCATTTTCATTAATATATACGTTTAATGCTTGAAAAATGTTATGACACTATTTTTTCAAATTTGTGACACTATTTACACTATTTTTGTTCTCTGAAGTGTTTCCGAGGACTGATCTTCTATTTGTTATGTTTAAGGTGAAGACAGTGTCAGCAATAAAGGCAGTTCCATTTCACTGCGGGCACAGGATTCTGCGACATCGAAAGGCCCTAGCTCTGCACATTCAGAATCCTCGCTCGCTGATGTTGAAGTAGATGCAGATCGAGATGTTACCAACACCAGTCAAATAGATCAAGCACCAGTGACTCCTAGCCCTCCTCTTAGCCCGACTGCATCTGATATTTCCGAACCACAGTCAACTTTAGTGAATCAGTCTCAAGAACCATCGTGGCGGGAAGTTACTGTTTCAGGCGGAGAATGAGTCAGTTTTTTCATGTAGAATTTTACACAGTCGCTTGTTATCAAAGACCCATTCATTGAGACACATAGTCTTTTATGACCAACCACATTGTTTGTGTCGGATGGGCGTGCCTTTTCCAGTGAGACACAGCTTTGCGAGTACTTGGCAATTCATGTTGGATCTCTGTATGTCTAGATCAGCAAAGTTGAACGACACTAGTAAATAATTATTATTATTAATCTTGTCCAACACACGTATCCGGCGTAGTATTATTTGGTCAAGATTTATATTGCAGCCATTAAACAAGTGTCTTCAAAGTTGTTGAAAACTAGATATAAAAATATAGAGTATAGATGATGGGCTTGTATGGAACCATGTTTGAAGCTGTTATATTTGACTATTTTAACAGCTACTACATCCATACATACGGAAATTATACAGTGCGACCTTGGATCAACTGAATTCACATTGTATTCACTGTGTTCACGCCGTGAGGTCACTTTAGACCAAAGATATAATAACTCTTTTCTTAATTAGTGTGAAGGCGAAGCTAGAAGTTTTCTTTATCTATACAGTTTGATAATATCCTCCCTTGCTTGTCGATATGAAAGGCCTAGCATGAACAATTTGAACGCAGGGAAGACAGTCCTCAACCTAATCATCAATAGTGTCATGAAATTCTACACGATTTCAAAGATTGCGAGGTTCAAAAAATTGTAAAATATAATTAAGAATATAAATGATAAAAAAAGTCTATGAAAACGGACAAAAACACACAGATCGGATTGTAAAAAAATTTTAACAAATTCTACCACCCACAATTAGATCTATGCAATTTTAAAAAGCGCACGGGAAAATTGGCACTTAATATAAAGTTTAACTACATAATATATATAGGTATATATGTAAGTAATGTAAATAAATAGAAACGATCCTAATAAATATAAATATAGCATTTTTTCTCATATACAGTGATGTAGTATAACCACCTTCCTGCTTTTTAAAATTAAAATTTGTAAATTAAGAGAGGTTATTAAGCGTAAAAGTACATACAGTCAAAAAATTGTATTTAATTGAAAGGGCTGATTTATATGTTACATACAAAATATACATTAAAAGTGAGTATATTACTGTTATCTTTCCGTCCATTCCGATCGAATCAACAAACAGGTTGGCCTTGACGTTAAGTATTCCTGAAAAAAGGAACATTTGTCATTTAAGAAATCTAGAAGAAATTGCTGAAAAGGAGAGTATTTATGAAGTGCTGAAGTAGAAAATAATTTAGTAATCGCAGTATTAGAGGGCAATCTTAATGCCTAGATCTTTCACCCAGTATCTTCTGCAGAGTTACAAAAATAACAGGGTCGAGACATTTTTTAAATGTGACTGGATTTTTTTTTCGTTTGAGCTATTTCAAAACAATTATTTACTATTTACGGCGAATTTTTAATTTCCGAATTAAATTTTTGAATCATAAAAATAATATGATTATAATACAGGGTGGCCGAAAACCTTCATTTTCAAAATTCTCTGATTTTTCCCTGGCCAATTTTTTATTTTCCCTGACAGTTAATATCCAAAGACCAGCATTTTAATTTTGTAACATTATTAACATAGAATCTTTTATAAACGGAGTAAAGCATTTTCAGATTAAAATTAAAAAATATAAAATTTATTGATTTCAGCTAAAAAAATATGACTTCCATCATAAAAGATGAATTTTCAATCCGAAAGGAAGAATTTTCAACAAAATAGTTGAATTTTCGTCCAAAAGAGATGACTTTTGAACAAAATAATTAAAATTCCCAAAAAATAGTTGAATTTTCAACAACAAAAATTAATTTACAACCAAACAGTTTAATTTAATAGCAACAGAGACGAATTTTCAACAAAATAGTTCAACTTTTAACCAAATAGTTGAACTTTCAACCTGCAAGGATGAATTTCCAACCACGTGGTCGAATTTTTATTTAAAAAAAGATTAAACTTCAATCAAAAACAGTTGCATTTTCAAGCCCAAACACAATTTTTTAGAAGATAGTTGAATTTTCAACCAAAAGATGAATTTTCACCAAAAAATGTAATAGTAACATTTTTAAGAAGAAGAAAAAATATATACGAAAAAAGATTAATTTTAAAATCAAAAAGATAAATTTTTAACAAAAAAAAAGATGAAATTTCTACCACAAGAGATGAATTTTATATCCAAAAAGACGAAATTTCAACCAAGAAGTTAATGAATGATTATAAATTTTTCAACCAAAAAGACGAATTTTTAGATCATTAAATTTTCAACCAAATAAACAAAAAATATAATATATAATGATAATATAAATATAATATATACATATAATAATATAATATAAATAATAAAAATAAATAAATATACAAAAAAGCACCATTTTTTTAAATTTCAATTAATTATCAACAAAATAATTTAAGTTTCAAAAAAATAGTGGAATTTTTAGCCAAATGGTTGGATTTTCAAATTACAAAGATGAATTCTGAACAACAAAAATAACAGGTGCACTTTTAACAAAAAACATGGAATATCTACCAAATGAGATGAATTTTCAACCAAAATATGAATTCTTAACAAAAAATGTAATAGTAACATTTTTAACAGCAACAAAAAAGAAGACATTTCTACCAAAAGAGATGAATTTTAAACCCAAAAAGACGAATTTTCTACCAAGAAGATTAAGTTTCTACCAAAAGACAAATTTTCGACCAAATACATGGATTTACAAACAAACAGTTGAATTTTCGACTTAAAAAGATAAATTTTAAACCAAAGAGATAAATGTTCAACTACAATTTTGAATTTCCCAACCAAAAGGACGAATTTTCTGTGAAATAGTTGAATTTTCAACCCTAAAATATGAATTTTCAACAAAATTTTTTATTTTCAACCAAACTGTTGCATTTTTAGCCAAAAAAAGGACATGTCAAGGTAAAAAATTTGTTTTAAACAAAAAAAATGAATTTTCAACTATAACAGTTAAATTTTCAAACAAAAAAAAATAAATTTTTTACAAAATAGTTCAACCTTTACCCAAACAGTTGAATTATCAACTAACCTAAAATGATGAATTTCATCTCGAATAGTTAAATTTTCAGTTAAAACAATTAATTAAAAAAAAAAATTAAAACGAAAAGATGAGTTTTTGAACAAAGTGGTTCAACCTTCAAACAACTAGTTTAATTTTCAACCAAAAAAGATGAATTTTGAACGAATAATGTAGTAGTAGATATTTCAACCAAAAAAGATTTTAATTTAAAATCAAAAACAGTTGAATTCAACCGAAAAGACGAATTTACAAAAAAAGAGTTGAATTTTCAACCAAGAGAGATTTCAGTTGACATGCCAAAATATGAATCTTTAACAAAAAGTTAATGTTCTAGAAGACAAATTTTCAACAAAAAAGTTGAATTATTAACGAAGAAGGATGACTTTTTAACAGAATTGTTGAATTTTCAACCAAATAATAAAAACTTTAACTAAAAATATAATCATCAGGAGGAAGAAACTGCAAAAAAATAGAAATAAATTACTGACAAGAATATTATATCAGGATAGCCGCAAAACTTCATTTTCAACATTCCCTCATTTTTGCCTGACCAATTTTTCATTTTCCCTGACCATTGATATTCAAAGACCAGAATCTTAATCTGGTAACATTTTCAACACATGTAGAATCTTTTATAAACCGTATAAAATAATTTCAATTTAAAATTGATTATCCTTGACAGTTACACAAATTGTCTCTTATAGAAATTTCCTCACTTTTGCAAAAATGACCAATAAAATCCTCTAACTTTTCCCTGATTTCCAGTTTTTCCCTGACCTGCGGCCACACCACTTCAAGCTTTTTAGAAAATTGATTTTGGTATTAATGAGAATTGTTTAAAATTTAATATTGTTTGAAAAACTCTTTAATTTGGCATTAAATATTAATTGCTCAAGATTTAATTGTATAATAGATAGTAATAGATCTTTTCTAAAGTAGAACTCTACTTCGAATTTTTTCAAAAGTAGACCTGGAAAATCTGGAAGTTATGGAACTTACCTTCTTCAGAAGCTCTTTTGTCTTTATATCATGTATCCTTAGGACCCTATCAAGACTGACACTAACGACATTAGTACTTTTTTTGTTGATGGCAATAGCAGTAACACTTCCGGCAGCACCTTTGTAATGATTCACAATTTTTCCATTTCTTAAGTCAATTAGATGCATTCTACCTTTACCTGAACCAACTATAACTTGCCTATAAAAATAGAAATATTGAATAAGTAACCATCTACGTCTACCGTTACCAATTATGCTCTATTATTCCAATTCAACTTACATATTGGTAGCATCAACTGCCAAATATCCTAAAGCTTCCTGCTTAACTTCGATATTCATGACTGGTCTTCTCTGAGCATGATGATCGTATAATCGTACCTTTGCAAAAAATAATTTTCATTAGTTCATTACTTTCAACCAAAGTATATGCACTTATCTAAGTATATTTTGTAAAATGATTTTATTTGGACAGCTTCTTGCATAAGGGGGCGAGCATAAATTACGTAAACAGTATCTACTCAAATCCTGAAAAAAAATTCCATGACAATTCCAGGTTTTTTAGGTATAATTTTTGATAGTGCGGAGTAGGGTGCATCGAAAAAAATATAAATTGAAAACGCCTTAGCACTGAAAAGTTTCCTTTTATAACGTGTATAAAATTTGAAATGCATCGATTAATATCTTGCGATTGGACGTAGTCGAAACAGAATAAAAAAAATTTTTAAACGCAGAGTTTTGGAAAAATAGCGAATGTTATTTTTGTTTCTTAATTTGCATAATATGTCTTAATTTTTACAATTTTTCCAGATTTTTTATTTTAGTTTATATAGGAGCAATTTAATTTTTTATGAAGACCTGAGAATGAATAAAAAAGCTAGAAGCTCTAAAAATGATACATAATTTTTCTTTTCAGCATAGAAAAACTTTCTTATGTTCAAAATGTACTTCCCAAAAATTGAGATTAGTTCGTTAAAAATTACAAGTTTAAAAATTAAGTTTAAAAATTAAAAATTTTTTTATTCTATTTCGACTCCGCCCAACCGCAAGATATTAATCAATTCATTTCAAATTTTATACATGTTATAATATAAGGGACCCAAAATAATTTTTTTTTCAGTTTCTAGGGATTCAATTATTATATTTAATTTAAAAAACTTTGACAAATTATATTACAAGATCGATTAATTAAATAATAATCCAAATAAATTTTTATTTTATTTTCTTATACTTGAAACTCAGTGCATATTCTGGTTAAATTAATATAAGTACTATATTAAATTCAATTTAAAACGCTTAAAATTCCTAACTTTTCAAACAAAAATATTGCATTTTCAAAAAAATAAATGAATTTTTAACCAAATAGTTGAATTTTCAACCAAAAACATTTATTTTCTACCAAAAAAAATGATTTTTCAACAAAATACATTAATTTTCAATGAAAGAGTTGCATTTTCAACAAAAAAATACAAATTTTCAACCTAATAGTTGAAATTTGAACTAAAAAAGATGAATTTTCAACTAAAAAGATAGAATAAACAATTAAAATAGCAGTAACATTTCCAGAAAAAAAACTAATTTTCAAACAAAAAAATAATTTTCAAAAAATAGTTACATTTTTAAAGAAAGTGATGAATTTTCAACTAAAATAATGAATCTTCAACTGAAATAGTTGAATTTTGAATCTTTCACTAGAATAATTACATTTTCAACCAATAAAACAAAAAAAAACGAATTTTCAACAAAATAGTTGAATATAGTAGTATAAGGCTACCTTTATAAATGAAGAATCATTCTTATTTAATTTTATATTGCAGTTTAAAAAAAACTACCACACTCTCGAAAACATTTCCTGACTGAAAAAAACAGTATTTCCTGTAATTTAATTAATAAATATTAGTATGTTACTAAGATTTTATAAACTTAGGGAACGAACGAATATATAAAATATAAACTCTATAAAATAAACGTGGAACAATAATTGTTTAGTTTTACAAACGTACAATTTCATAATTTTATAATTTAAAAGTGTGAAGTCCCAAATCAAAAAGTGTAACACGGAAAATTAATTTTATTTTCTGATAAAAATTTCTAGTTTTCTAACCTAATATTAATTTTATCGATAATAATTTATCCTTTTTGGTTGAATATTTTATTTTTGTAGTAAATTGTTTTTTTTTAATTTAACTGTTTGGTTGAAAATTCATATTTTTTACTGAAAATTAATTTTTTGAAACGAGAATTTAACTATTGCATTTTGGTTAAAAATGGATCTTTTTTAGTTTAAAAATCAAATTATTTTGTTGAAAATTTGATTACTTTATTGAAAATTCATCTTTTGACTTAAAAATTCAACAGTTTGGATGATTTTTTCTCTTTATTCACTGAAAAATCTTTTTTGATTAAAAATGCAACTTTTCGGTTGAAAATGAATCTGCTTTGGCTGAGGATTCAACTATTTTGTTGAAAATTTTTCTTTTTGATTCAATTCAACTATTTTTGATTAAATATGAACATCTTTTCTTAGTTAAAATATTATCTATTACATTTTTTGTTGAGAATTAATCATTTTTTGTTTGAAAATTGTTGAACTACTTTGGTAATTCATAAGAAATGGTAAGATTTTACCATACCCTTCCTCCCCCCAAATCGTCCGAAAAATTGCGCGACCCCTAAGATTACAAGAAAGTTAAGTTTCTTACATGTCCGTATTTAGAAGAAGTTATCAATTTTGATGAATCAGGAAAGAATCCAATGTCAGATATCCAAACAGGCACTCTTAATTCTAGAGAATCGTTTTTAACGTTCTTTGCAACGAAAATTTGTTTCTCTTTCTCCACATCAAATAATTTTAATGGATTTTCTAATCCACCTGTGGCTATTATTTGCTTTTGTGAATTTGACTGACGCATTCTGTGTAAATTAGGACCAGCGTTTATTGCAACACCATCATCCTCATCTGGTCTTGGATAAATTACATGTCCTGATTGCCTGGCTGCTAAAAGTGTACTGGAATCATATACAACACATACAAGAATAATAAAAGATGAAACATTCGAATGAAATGTTAAACAGTACGGCTGTTACATTTTATTTGATCTTTTCTCAGTGCTACTAGTACATCCAATCATAATATTATTTTTGAACTTACTTATTATGTTTGCAAACTCCAATAATAGTTCCTTCACCTTCAGTACATTGAAAAGAACGCGCAAAACTGGATAGCTCCGTATTGAAAATCTCGACACTACAATGAAAAAATTAATTGGTTACTTCGATACTCATAAGTCGATCGAAAAAGGCGAATTCAACCAGGTTTTTCTTTATTCCCACCTTGCAGATTCCTTTGTACCACAACCCACGAGAATTTCTGTCTCTCTGTCATTACCCCATGATAATGCAGTTATATTTCTGTTATTCGGTATGGGGAATTTCTGTGAATTTGTTACTTGTAAGGTACCATCCAGAGAGATACCTAAATTAATTTCATATATTAGTGATATTCGTTATTTTATAGTCTTATTTTAAGGAATATCAATAAAGTGGCTGGAAAACGCCCATTTGATCGCCGTCTACCTGCTGGCTCTACCCCCTATACCAAACTGCCCCTTCTGTAGCTGTGGGATCGCCAGACGCTGGCATAAAAAATTGTGATATTAACACTTTTTTACTTCGCAAATGTCCAAAGACAAAAATGAAATTTCAATAATTTACATTTAATTGTTGCTTTTACCCTAAATTGTAATTGGTTATTTTTAGGTCCACAAGCGAATCGGTTTTTTTCAAGGCCAGAATCGGGCCTTTTTAGGGCCACCAAATGTTTTTAATGAAGGAACATGTTTTCGTTTGTATATCGAATTCATTCTTGCACTTTGTCCAGATTGAAGCTCCGATGTTTTCGCTCGCTTTTGGTGTGTTGTTTTTAGAATAAATAATCTGTAAAGGTTTACGATATTTAAAATTCTTCAATTTGGACGGTGAAAATGACAGTCATTTTGTTTGTCTGGTTTTTTTAATTCTTCGAAATCGTAGAATATCAAATTGAAAAAAAATCAAGTTGCAGAATTTTTAATTTAAAGGATTGGCAATTAAACAATTTTGAATTAAATGCATCCAGAATAAATTCAAAACAATGAAAAATTAAGACAATAATTTCTCAAATTCAAGCCTTAAAAATCAGAAGATTTTAGAACTAGGCATTGAAAACTGAATTATTTTTTATTTGAAAATGTCTCAAAATATTGGATCATATGTCGCAATATTATTTTGTATTACGTATTTTTCATTTATTTTAATTTTCAACGTAATATCTCAAAATTGTCCAACTTTTAGTTGAATATTTTAAAAGCAAGGGTCAGCGACAGCATCTGGCGATCCCTAAGCTACATGATGGGAAGTTGGGTAGATTGGGTAAAGCCAGCAGGTACGCTAACATGAAGCGACTTCATAAACCTATACCTGCGCAAAGAACTTTATTAGAAATTCGATGAGCAGGAAAATTACAATTTTAATTTTCTAACATTTTTTATAACCTTTCAAAACTACATGTCCTAACTCCTTACATTATCAGGATGTCTACTCAAATCTGGGGAAAAAATCCCTGACAATTCCACGTTTTTTCCAGGTATCACAAGATTTTTCCAGTTATGATTTTTCATAGTATGGAGCCATTCAAGTATTTTGCATTTTTTAAAACACTAGACTCGGAATTTGTATACAATTTCGTGAGTTTATTATAAATAATTTTTTTTTCAGTCCTTGTAAATATCTAAATGGACCATTTCTAGGGATTTAATTAATATGTTTAATTTAGAGAGCTTTGAGAAATTAATCATTTATTTATTTAGATAATTAATCATTTCTTGAATTTGTTCCTAAAGTCCATGAATTTGAATAATAATTAAAAGAAATCTTTATTTTATCTCCAGACTGAATCCATTTCAAATCAAGCAGGTTCTACACGTGAAGTCGAAATGAAATGAAACGAAACAAAAAAATTTCCACGAAGTTATGCGTATTTTAATTTGATTTTTTTTTATTCTTTAAACCTCTATAACTTTTCTTTTTATAATTTTTTTCTGATTTTCAAAAAGCCTCACTTATATTTGTCACCAATTCTTTGTTGAATTTATACTTTCATAAGAAAAAAATCATTTGAGTTTTCTGGCAAACAACATATACGAAAAAAAGTTAAGACAAAAGTTTGCACGTTTGACAAAAGTCATATGAAAAATACTTGCTTTTGCTCCATCTTGCGTGGTTTACAAAAAAAATCCACAATTATATTTTTAGGAAAAAAAATTCTCTCGGCCTCAAAAATTGTATAGCCGCATAAAGCTGATAGGATATTTTCCTTATATGAGCAGAACCTGTAAAAAAATCGATTTATTGGAAAAAAATTCTCCTGGCCACTAAAGTTATTTAGCCCGCATAAAACTTACACGATGTCTTCCTTATGAGTGTATAAATTCAACAAAATTTTTTTGAAAATTATAAGTGTGGTTTTTTGAGAAAAACGAGTTTTATATTTTCAGAAAAACCGCCGTAATTTTCTTAATTTTGAAACCCCTTTAAATGTACTAGTAGAGTTTGAAAGAAGGCGGCAGACGCTATCAGAATCAGAAAGAAAATTACAAAAGTTATAGAGGTTTGAAGTAATTTTTTTTTAACAAAGCACAAAATTCCAATACGCATAACTTCGTGGAATTTTTTTTTTTTTTCGTAAATCGGAAAAATACGTATCGCCTAATTTCCTCTGAAAAAATAACATATTTCGTTTCCGAGAAATTCTGCTACTTCAAGTGTAGAAGCTGCCCTGATTTGAAATGGATTCGGTCTTTAAATACTTGAAATTCAGTGCATATTTAACATATTAATATTTTGAATGAAATAAATGTTCCTGATGAGTAGACACCCTGTAAAAACAGGGAAAATATGGAGATTTTTCACGAAAATAGAGAAATATATTCCTTTAAGTAAAATTATTGTGGGTACTATATTACATTTATTTTAAAACAAAAGTCATTATAGTTTGAACATGACTTGCCATGTTTAATAGTTTCAGGCTAACAAAAATCATTAGATTTTTAAAGTTTGTAATTTTTTAACAATTTTACGTTACGTTATAGCGTTTTACAATAAAATTCGTTTTTTGAAAGAAAAATTATAATTTGAACAATATTTAGAATCTTTTAACAATTTTGTATTATGTTAGTGTTTTTCGTCGGAAATTGGTATTTTTAATTAAATAGAAACATTATTTCAAAGAAAAATCTCAAATTTAAATAATGTTACGTCATGTTAACACCAAAAATTGGTATTTTAAAACAAAAATCATTATCATTTGAACAAGATTTAGAATCTTAACAATTTTTGATTATTTTAGTGTTTTTCTTCAGAAATTTGTATTTTTCATAAAATGAAAAAAAAGAACGATTTAAAAAAAGATGCAAGACTTTTGGCAAGTTTAAGTTATCTGAGAGTTTTACACCAACAATTTTTATTTTAAAACAAAAATCATTATTGTACTTTAAACCAAATTTTCAATTTTTGAAAAGTTTCTGGTTACTGTCACGTTTTTCACATAAAATAGTTTGTTTTTTTTTAACAAAAACATTAGATTTTAAAGTCTCATAATTTTTTAACAATTTTAGGTTACCTTATATCATTTCACAATAAAATTAGTATTTTAAAACAAAAATCCTTATAATTTGAACAAAATTTAGAATCTTTGAACAATTTTTAATTATTTCAGTGTTTTTTGTCTGTAATTGGTATTTTTAATAACAAATTAGATTTTAAAGAAGATTTACAACTTTTAACAATTTTAGATTGTTTGCGCGTGATTGTTTTCTAGTTAAAATTAAAACCATATAGTTTAACATTTTTTATAACGACATTATTCCAATTTTAACCTTTTTTAGTTTACAATTATTTATCTATGAAGGATTTTAATTGAAAATCGTACAATGTTGAACAATTTCAATTTGAGACGACAAAATGTAGAACTTTTAAATTCGAAGTCGAAATTTTTTTCAGTTACAGTTAATTTCAGTTACCATATATTTATTTCTTATCATCTAAATATAAATTTTATGGACTGAATTTTTTTATCAGACAAATATGAAAATATTTACGCAAATTGGAGCGTAGATCATTTTAGTTCCACTACGCGTATGTTTAGTTGGTTTAGTTTTGGAAGATGGTTTTTAATTGAGGTTAGAATGTGTAATTTATTTCAATATAAGTAGGAGTTTTACATATAACTATGGTATTTTACCTTTTAAACTTGCTGATAGACCACCAACGAAAACATTAAAATAATTTTCTTTTGCCATAATTTCAATTTGTAAACAACAAACACCACACGGACGACACGGACCACATACAAATCTTCTTCCGCTTCTTACTTATAAGTTTGATTACTTATTATCAAAATTATTTTTCCGAATATGCAATTGTACACTTTATTCCTTTATCATCAATTGTCTAAGCTGTCAATTGATTTTTAACCTTTTTAACACAATCCACGCAATCTGCCCACATGGTTATTCCAGGTTATTCCAAGGTTTCTGCACAATATAGAGAATAAATTATTCAGATAACTTCAAACGAGAGAAACGAGACAAGATTAGGTAGGGGAAATCCAAGATGTCTGACGTCTGCATGGGACGAAACATTATTTTTTCAATAACTTAAGTTTATACAATTGTATAAAATGATTTTTTATCATAAGTGTGTATTTGAATATTTTTATTTATTTTTCAATAGCTATTAGGCATTTTCACTTCATAGTCAGCTAACTTCACTTCGTTAACTGCTGAGGGGAAAACAATGGATCAAATGCATGGGATTTGCTCCATTTTTGCCTTATTTTGTTAATATCTTCCTAAAAACTAATTTTTTCGATATAAATGTATTTGAAAAAAAGTTTCTATTTTTTAACTACTATTCAATGAAATAATAAAATGACAATAATTATTATTTATTACGAAGATATAACGTAAATAAAGTCTTGTCCCATGCATTTGGTCCATTTTTTTCCCCTCAGCACTCAACGAAGTAAAGTTGGTTGGTGGTTGAAGTGAAAATATCTAATTAGATAATTTCACTTCAACCACCAGCTAACTTCAATTCGTTGAGTGTTGAGGGGAAAACATGGGACCAAATGCATAGGATTGAATCCATTTTTGCCCGATTTTGCTAATATCTTCGTAAAAACTGATTTTATCTATATAAAAATATTTGAAAAATAGTTCTTATTTTTTAAGGACTATTTAATGAAATAATAAAATGATAACAATTATTATTCATTACGAAGATATTACAAAAATAATTCAGCACTCAACGAAGTGAAATGAGCTGCGGTGTTTGAAGAAAATACCTAATTCAATAATAAAATCGATCATTTTTTTTTTGTAATGACTATATTATGTAATTCAGGGGTCTTCAGCGAGGGGAAATTTGGCCGTAAATACTCCGAAGCCACATGTCTCGTTTCCACCACTTCGCCTGCTCGCTCAGCACGGAAAACTTCCGTCTCACTCTTACAGCTGAGGGAGGAGGCGTAGTGGTGGAAACGAGACAAATGGCTTCGGAGTATTTACGGCTGAATTCCCCCTCGCTGAAGAGGCCTTATGTAATTGAACAGCTTTTGAAAAACAAAAAATAATATCCAAAATCCAAATACACTTATGGCGTAAACTCATTTTTCTTCAAGTTATTAAAAAAAAATTTATCCCATGCACCTAAGCCATACAGTGAAAAAGAGAGAGTGACAGGGTTTTAAATTAAAAATTTTAAGTTTCAAATATTAAGGCGGGAAAATTACAAATATTTAAAAAATGCTTTTAAGTATTCCATTCAAACAGTTAATTATATAATATCATATATTAACGTAAATATATTAGCGTATCATCAACATGAATATAATACAACTAGTAATATAAACTGTTATAAATATTGAATTCCGTATTAACACGACGGCATTTCAGGGCCTAAAATCTAAAATGTTGCGTAGTCCGACACACTTTATGTTGTCGGGACTCAAAAGTTTGTAGTTCGAAATCGAAAAGTGTGTAGTGCAAAATTAGCTTTATTTTACCAAGAATAATTTCCATTTTTTTAAGCTAATATTTTAAACGTATTCAAAATAAATAAATCGAAATTTTTGTTTATTTATCGCAGGCTTCCCTATTTTTCTCATTTTTGACTTAAATGCGAACTGAATTAATAGAACCCAATAAGAAAATCCAACTATTTTTTGTAAAAAGTTCATTCTTTTTAGTTGAATATTTATTATTATATTTTAGGTTTTGATCATTCATCTTTTTGAGTTAAAAATGTAATTATTTTGTTGAAAATATAACAATTTTCTTAAAAAGTCATCCTTTTTGTTGAATACTGAACTGTTTTGTTGAAAACTCAATTCTTTTTTTGTTTGAAAATTTATCTCTTTTGGAAGAAACTTTATCTGTTTTTGTACATTTGTTGTTGAGAATTTATCTTTTTTGTTTAAAAATTTAACTACTTGGTTAAAAGTTTGACTACTTTATTGAAAACTCATTTTTTGCGGATTCATAATTTTAGTTGAAAATTCATCTTTTTGGTTCAAAATGTAACTATTTTGTTGAAAATTCTTTTTTCTTTTTTTGTTGAAGTCTAATTATTTTTGACTGAAAATTTAACTATTTTCGTTAGAGATTCATCATATAATTTGAAAATTAATCTTTTTGTTCGAAAATGTAACTGTTTTGTATAAATTTCGCCTTTTTTGTTTGAAAATTCATTTTTTTGTGGATTCATCACTTTAGTTGAAAATTTATCTTTTTGGTTCAAAATGTAACTATTTTGTTAAAAATTCGTTTTTTTCGGTTAAAAATGACTTTTTTAGTTTAAATTTTAATTATTCCAGTTGAAGATTTATCATATATATAAGTTTAAAGTTTACCTCTTTGGTTCAAAATGTAACTATTTTGTTGAAAATTA
>CAKNYM010053115.1:612141-624127 GCA_932195095.1 Andricus curvator
AAAGTTTACCTCTTTGGTTCAAAATGTAACTATTTTGTTGAAAATTATTTTGTTTGTTTGTTGAAGTCTAATTATTTTTGACTGAAAATTTAACTATTTTCGTTAGAGATTTACCATATAATTTGAAAATTAAGCTTTTTGTTCGAAAAAGTAACTGTTTTGTATAAATTTTGCCTTTTTTGCTTGAAAATTCAACTATTTTGTTGAAAATTCTTCTTCATGTTTTGAAAATTCATCTCCTTTGGTAGAAATTTAATTATTTTTAGTTAAAAATGCAACTGTTTGGTTCTCTACACATTTGAGAGAGTACATTTTTTTACTAATAGCAATTAGTGACAGAATTGTATAGCTATGAATTATAGCTATTTTTTAATGATAAATAAATTAACGTACTAATTTATCAGTAAAAATAATTAATTTATAGCCAGAATTCAGTCACTGATTGAAATTGGTAAATACTTCAACTGATTAAAATTTACAGATTTGAAAATTAATCGCTGAAAGATGAAATACTTTGTTCAAAATTCATTTTTTGTAGAATATTAATATAGAATACTAATAAATAAATGTCACTGTTTTATTAAACATTTAATTTTGTTGAAAATTTGTCTTATTTGGTAAAAAAAATAATCTTCTTGCTTGAAAATTGATATTTCGGTTGAAAATTGATCTTTTGGGTTGAAATGTTAGAAATTTAAAGCGTTTCAAATTTAATTTACTATATTGTGAGGGTATCTTTTTATACGCACCATGCTTTTGAATTTGAATTAATCGTGGAATTAATATTTTACATAGTAATCTAGACGCGAACCCTATGTGAGTTATTAATTCAATGAATAATTCAAAAACGAGGTTCGTAAAAAGGTACCCTGAAACTTTTGAAAGTGTCTGAAACTTTGGTCTAATGAAACACGTTTCATTGAGTAACATATCCCTATTTTTACCATAAGTGTATTTGGATATTGGTATTAATCTATAAAGGCTATTTAATTAAATAATAAAATAGATAATTTTTGTGAAAATATTTTATTATTTAGTTGAATAGCTTTTAAAAATAAAAAATAATATCCTAATAGGCTTATGCTAAAAAATAATTATTTTCAAGTTGATAAAAAATCAAGTTTGTTCCTATGCAACTGGTATTATTGCTTAGCCCTCGGCGTGCAGTCATCTTACAGGCGATGTCACAACTTGAAATGCCTAATTAATAAAGGTTATTTCACAATCACTACCCTAATAGCACGGAACGTTCCAGCGGAACATTCCAGGAACGTTCCCGGAACGTGTAAAATGTCCGCCGCTTGGGAACGTTCCACGAACGTTCCAAACATAACTTACCGTTATTGTTATTATTATCACTAAATATCGCGTCAACCGTAAGTGATAGGTAAGGTGACCAGATGACTTGATCGAAAAATCAGGACATTATCCCACTTCTCACACCCTTCAACATCTAGCTTCCCCCACTTCTAATACAATTTAAACTGAAACATGCTATTTAAAAAACAGGGTTGTTACAAAATACCAATTTCGAAATTCCCTAACTTTACCTGACTGTTCCCTGACCAATTTTTCATTTTCCATGACAACTATCAATTTTTATTTCATGTTAAATTTTCAACCAAAGAAATTAATGTTTAACCAAAGAAATTAATTTTCAAATATAAAGATGAATTATGAAATTAAAAAATGAATTTAGGACGAATTAGTTGAATTTTCGACCAAAAAGATAAATTTTCATCCAATGAAATTAACTTTCTATCAAAAAAGTTTAATTTTGAACAAAATACATTACTTTTCAACATAATAATTATATTTTTAATCAAAGAAATGAATTTTCAAATAAAAAGAGGAATCTTTAACCAAAAAATGCATTTTTAACCAAGAAGATTAATTTTCTACCAAAATGACGAATTTTTAACAAAATACATGAATTTTCTACTAAAAAAGGTTAATTTTGAACCAAAAATAGAATATTTATATTTTAAGTTGGGCGCGGTTAGTACTTGGATGGGTGACCGTCTGATACTACTGCGTTGCTGTTGGCGGCCGTGGGTGTGGTGAGCCCACACTTGTAGTTATTTACTACAAGAAACTATCCACCTAGAAACATTACCCGAATCGGGTAGTGTCACGCTTACCCCTAGAGGCTCGCCGAAAGGGAAATAGTTTAATGGTATAAAAAAAAAAGTCAAAAAAACTAATTTTTAACCAAAAGAAACGTATTTTCAACAAAATAGTTATATGTTTAACCAAAGAAATGAATTTTCAACTATAATGATGAATCTTAAATTAAACAAATTAATTTTGAACCAAATAGTTGGATTTTCGACCAAAAAGATAAGTTTTTATCCAATAAAATTAACTTTCTATCAGAAAAGATTAATTTTGAACAAAATACATGAATTTTCAACATAATAATTATATTTCTAATCAAAGGAATGAATTTTCAAATAAAAAGAGGAATCTTGAACCAAAAAGTGCATTTTTAACCAAGAAGATTAATTTTCTACCAAAATGACGAATTTTTAACAAAATAAATGAATTTTCTACTAAAAAAGGTTAATTTTGAACCAAAAATAGAATATTTATATTTTAAGTCAAAAAAACTAATTTTTAACCAAAAGAAACGTATTTTCAACAAAACATTTAAATTAGCAATCGAAGAAATAAATTCTCAACCAAAAAGATGAATTTTTCACCAAGAAGATTAATGGTCTACCACAAAGGACGAATTTTTAACAAAATGCATACATTTTCAACCAAATAGTTGAAGTTTCGACCATCAAAATTTATTTTCTACCAAAAAAGGCGAATTTTCAACAAAATACATGAATTTTCAACGCAAAAATATAAACTTTCAACCAAAAATGGAATTGTTACATTTTCAGTGAAAGAAATTAATATTTGACCAAACAAAAAACAATTTTTCAGGTTCAATTTTTAACAACAAAAAAAAAGGTTTTGGATTAAAATGATGAATCATCAAACAGAAAAAAGAATTTTTAACAAAGTAGTTCCACTTTCAACTAAGTAGTTGAATTTTCAACGAAAAATGGAACCAAAGAAGACGAATTTTCAGAAAAATAGTTGAAAATCAATCAATAAAAAAGGATTAGTTTTCAACCAAGCTAATAAAGAAAAAGTGTCATCCAAAATGTAAAATTTTCATACCAAAAAGGCCAATTTTCTACAAAACAGTTGAATTTTCAAACCAAAAATATTTATTTTCAACAAAACAGTTCATATTCGACCAAATAATTGAATTTTCAACCGAACAAAAACGAGTTTTCAACAAAATAGTTACATTTCCAAAAAAAAGAGATTTTCGAATTAAAATGAGGAATCAGCAACTAAAAAAATGAATTTTTAACAAAGTAGTTCCATTTTCATCTAAGTAGTTGAATTTTCAACGAAAAATGTAATAGTTGATGGTTGATATATCAACCAAAAAAGATTTCAATTTGAAACGAATTCAACCAAAAAGACGAATTTTCAACCAAGAAAGATTTTTCAGTCAATAAAGAAAAAAAATTGAATTTTCAACCGAAAAAAATGATTTTTCTACAAAATAGTTAAATTTTTAACCAAAAAATTAATTTTCAATCAAAAATGAAATAGTTAAATTTTTAGTTAAAAAATTAATTTTCAACCAATTGAAACAATTTTTCAACAAAATAGTTAAATTTTCAACAACGAAAAAAGGTTTTTGAACTAAAATGTTGAATAAGCAACCAAAAAGGTCCACGCAAGAAAAATCACGAATTATCGTTTTTGGATATGAAGAATCAGGACATAGCACAAAAGATCAGAAAATCAGGATAGCGGTAAAAATCGGGAAATGTCCTGATAAATCAGAACGTCCGGTCACCCTAGGAAAAACGAGAGGACAAACTAAAGTGACCATATTTGAAACGGTCAAATGCAGGACGCTGATAGTAGGATTGAGGAGGGGGGGTCAGATTCAATATGTTCACACTAAGAAAGTCTTGAGTCATGAAACACATTCATTCAAATATATTATATCACACGCAATGTTAAAAACTCAAAATTGATTGGTCGAGAACCTATAGATAGAAACTCAGAAGCCTCGAGAAGGAGAACAAAAAACCCTTTTGAGGGACGTTTTGCAAAAAATTTACCTTCTCAGGACACATTGCTCAAATGCGGGACTGTCCTGCGAAATACAGGACGAATGGTCAATTTAGTGATAGGTCAAAATCGATGTCAGTTTATGATACGGATATCATATTTTACCTATCTCTTACGATTTACGAGATAATTGTTGTTAAAAATAACAATAATGGAAGGTTCCCCTCAGGTCCCAGTGGAACGTTCCCAAGGGGCGGACATTTTACACGTTCCGGGAACGTTCCGAAGGTGCCCGCGGAACGTTCCACAAACGTTCCCGGAACGTTCCGTGCTATTAGGGAATTGGTTTCGTGATAACTTTAAAATAGCACGTAAACAGGGTTTTTACTCTTTCCGTGAATAAATCCGAAAACCGATGTTCTATCATATTTTAATTTAAAAAAAAATCATTCCTGATGATTCTTATAAGACAGCAATGCATTTTACCTTCCCATATCCGAGATAGCAGACCATAAGTCATGGTTTTCTTATCAGATAGTGATTGTGAAATAGCCTAATCCTAATGAATATACTTCTCCACTTGAAAAAATGGCGCTGAAAAATAACAAATCAGTGAAGAGGCGTCGCGCCTGCGCCCTGCGAGAGTGGAGTGTGGACAGCTGTGGTCAGTGAAATGACGGCTGTCGCTGAAAACTGGGTACTTGGCAAGTTGGCTATTGGCATTTGGCAATGGTGAGTTGATGAAAAGTTGTCAAAGATCCGAAAAATTCCTTTCAGGAGACGACGACTGTCGTCGCGGATGAATTACTCCGGGCAGTGGTGGCGTGCGTGAGCACCCGCCATAAAGAGTGCAAAATATTCGGGCAGGAGTCTTCATTGTTCGCCAAAGACATTCTTATTGTTGTGCCAAGAAGGTTTTAAAAAATGCAGATACCTGTGTGCAGTTGTGTGTGAGAGAGATCCGAGTAATAGTGCGAGCATCTGAGGAAAAATTTAAAGAGAATTTTTCACTTTTTAAGAAGGAATTCTGTTTGAAAAGAGGGGCATTTCATGAAGATTATTGACGTAGGAAGAATCTTTCCAGCATCACCATTGTGGAAAAGGATAGATACCCTGGCGGGGAATACTTTGCCGGACTTTATTTGAGCGTCGGGCGGCGGGCCGACGGACTGTCACCAAATCGCATCGAAGTGGAGTCACACATTGGCAGTGCGTCACCGCCCATATGTGATGTTTTCCGAGCGTGAGAACGAATGAATAATCATGTATTGTCAAGACAAGGGCTCGACGGCCTCCAAAAGTAAAGAGGGTGAGTTTTATCTAGGAACCTCTTCATTCCGGTATTGTCTAGTTTCTCCTCATACATTAAAGACCTTCTTCCAGTTTGCATAATTCATTGCAGACTGTTATTTCGGGGTTTTTGTTGTAACTTGACAAGGGTTGAAATCATATAAACTTTGTGTGTAACTCTAGATGGTATATCAATTTCTGAGGAAGGATAATAGGGCTCTTCATTATAACTAACTTCAGTGTCAGATAAGTAAAGTGGTGAGCTATATGAAACAAAACTCAAAATTATTCATGTATTGAATACACAACTTTCGGTAAATTAAAATTTAGATTTATTTGCGCGTCTAGAAATTTGTTTCGACATGTCCGGGCATTGCTCATTTTGTTTATGGTTCTAAAGTAATAGATAGAAGGAAAATGAACTTGATTTTGCAGTGAATATTCTTAATATATTTGATATAAACAATACTCTGACAATACACATGAACTTGCAATTTCAGTTTTAGAGTGAACAGCCCTAAAGCAAACATCAAGGTTCATTGATCATTCATAGGTCTCAATCAAATTTTAAATTCATGAGCAAAAATGGCGGATTCAAACCCTGGAAACCCTGAAATTGATTGTAGCATTGGAATTTTTAAACAAAACATAAGCAACTGCTTTAACAGGGTGCAGGGTGGCCGCTGGACCGGGAAATTGGGATTTTTTTAGACTGGGAAATGACAGTGAATTTATTTTTTTACTGGGAATTTTACAAATTTTTAGAAGAAAAGTCTATACAATCACTTGAACTGTCACTAATTTCATATCACAACAATTGAACATTAAAAGCGTTTGGAATTGGCAATTTTGATAAAAAACGTTTTGAGTTGGTCAACTATAAATATAAATTAGTTAGTGATTTTTAAAATTGAACTGTTGTTCCAGTATTAAATATCAAACAGTAATATATTTTACAAAATGGTTGTGAATCTGTTTAATGTTGAACAATTTGAAAATTTTAACGTTAAACATTGAATAGTTGAAATAGTTCAATTTTCTACGAAAGAGATGAATTTTCAACTTAAATAATTTCAAATATAGGTTGATGAGTCCTCAACCAAAAAATGACTTTTTAACTAAGTAGTTCAACTTTCAATCAAGTAGTTGTGGTTTCAACCGGAAAAAATGAATCCTCAATAAAAAATGTAATAGTTGTTATTTCAACTAAAAATTTTTCAATTTTAAATTAAAAAAACAGTTGAATTTTACAACTAAAAAACGAATTTACAACAAAATAGTTGAATCCTCAACCAAAAAAGATAAATTTTTAACCAGACATTTCCATTTTTAAGAAAAAAAAATTTAATTTGTATAAAAACATATGAATTTTCAAACCAAAAATATGAATTTCCAGATAAAAATGGAACAATTAAATTTTCAGTTTAAAAAATTAATTTTCAATTTACAAAAAAATAATTTTCAACACAATAGTTAAATTGTCAACCAAAGAGATGAATTTTCAACGAAAATGATAAATCTTCAAGTAAAGTTTACCATTTTTAAGAAAGTAGTTCATCTGTCAACTAAGTAGTTGCATTTTCAACCAAAAAATATAGTTTTTTTAAGTAACACAATAGTTAAGTTTTTAACAAAAGAGATATTTAAATTTTCAAACAAAGAGATGAAGTTTCAACTAAAATGATGAATCTTGAACTAAAAGAATGCAATTTTAACAAATTAGTTCATCTTTAAACTAAGTAGTTGAATTTTCAACTAAAAATATTTTTATTTTAAATAAAAAAACATTTGCATTCTACCAAAACGACGAATTTTCAACAAAATTGTTGTATCGTCAACCTAAAGAAATTAATTTTCAATAAAACAGTTGCATTTTTAACAAATTAGTTCATCTTTAAACTAAGTAGTTGAATTTTCAACTAACAATATTTTTATTTTAAATAAAAAAACATTTGAATTCTACCAAAACGACGAATTTTCAACAAAATTGTTGTATCCTCAACCTAAAGAAATTAATTTTCAACATAACAGTTGCATTTTCAACTAATAAAGATGAGTTTTCAACCAAAAGAATGCATTTTTAACAAATTAGTTCATCTTTAAACTAAGTAGTTGAATTGTCAACTAAAAATATTTTTATTTTAAATAAAAAAACATTTGAATTCTACCAAAACGATGAATTTTCAACAAAATTGATGTATCCTCAACCTAAAGAAATTAATTTTCATCATAACAGTTGCATTTTCAACTAATAAAGATGAATTTTCAACCAAAAGAATGCATTTTTAACAAATTAGTTCATCTTTAAACCAAGTAGTGTAATTTTCAACTAACAATATTTTTATTTAAAAAAAAAAAAACATTTGAATTCTACCAAAACGACGAATTTTCAACAAAATTGTTGTATCCTCAACCTAAAGAAATTAATTTTCAACAAAACAGTTGCATTTTCAACTAATACAGATGAGTTTTCAACCAAAAGAATGCATTTTTAACAAAGTTAAATTAAATTAATAGAACATCGTTCAACTAAGTAGTTGTATTTTCAACCAAAAAATATTTTTATTTTAGATAAAGAATAATTGAATTTGACCAAAACGACGAATTTTCAACAAAATAGGTGAATCATCATTGCTAAACCAATTATTTTCATTCAAACAGTTAAATTTTCAGTTAAAAAAAAAAATTTTCAACCAAAAAATAAAAGAATTTTCAATACAATAGTTACATTTTCAACCAAAGAGATGAATTTTTAATTAAAATGATGAATCTTCAAACAAAAGAAATAATCGTTAACAAAGTAGTTCAACTTTCGACCAAGAATTTGAATCCTGAACGAAAAAAGATTAATTTTCAACCAAACAGTTGTATTTTTAACCAAAAAAGATTAAGTTTCTACCAAAAGCGATGAATGTTTAGGGACGACTGAAAAACCCCGAAGAATAAAATTCCCATTACTGGACAGTTTATATTACCATATATTTATATATTACCGAATTGGAAAATTCCCGATAATAGAAAAATTCTGAAATAAAAATCTCGACATTATAAAATATCCGACACTATAAAATTGATGACCATAGGAAAATTCACGAATTATCAGTGTAATAAATAAAATACTTTTATTTTAACATATTTGTTATTTTATTTAATATTTTATTATTAAAAAAATTTTTTGAATTGTTTAGATACACGAATTTTATCATTCGGAAATTTTCCTGTTGAATGTTGCATTTTTATGTCTAAATAGCGATTGAACAATTATTAATTGGAAACGACTTAAATTTAAAATAATTTAACTTCTAATTTTAAAAATGTTTAGTTTGACAAAAAATTTAATCGTTCAATTTTTAATGTTTTGTTGCTTAAAATGATATAATTTTCAAAAATCCGGGAGTTTTCACGTCGACTGGGAATTTTGTTTAGTTTTCAATAAAAAGCCTTAAAGGTTTTAAAGTAATTGTGAGTTTTAATTTGAACAGCAGCACGTAACAAGACGTCCTCAAAGGTATCAAATATCTGTAAAAATATTTATGATTAAGAAAATTCAATGCATTACATTTTAGTTAACTAAATTAATTTTTATTTGTATGACCGAGAGAAAATTTAAAGACCCAAAATTTTTACGACGATAAGAATGGTGACATTTAGTTTGTATAATTGAAGTTTTCGAACTGTATACTTTATCATTTTGAATGTTTCATTGTGAGATAACGTTCTTCTAAGCCCTTAGAAAACATATTGAGAGTAGAAGGTTTCCATTATATAAGACATAATCTTCAGCTTTAACAGTTTGAACTTTTAAATCTTAATGACCGGGAACAATTTTTGCGAACCGGAAAAAACACGGGAATTTTTTCCTGCTAAAAAAGTGGCCACCCTGTTTAAGCATTCTTGGATAACTTTACATTCTGCAGCGGGATTTTCTCAATAATATGATTTTAAAGGATATTTGGGAACAGTTTTTACGTAATAAGTTCTCCTCTTTTAATACGATTACTTTATACTCTATCTTTTTCTTTTGTTTGTGAATAGGTTCCGTAGTAACAATGCGGGACAAAAAGGGAGGTGCTCTTAGTAGAGTTCAAAAGTTGAAAAAGCGTCTTAGTCACAGTTTTGGAAGATTATGTAAGTATTTTTTATGTTTATAGTTAACACTTCATTCATTTAGATTTTGAAACAAGTGCTCATGCTAAATGCTGCCATTCTCTAAATTGCACATATTTTATATGTTGATTTGCAGCAATTTCAAAAGAAGAAGCAGATGATGTAACAAATAGAGGTCAATTACCATACAATGGTTATTCCGAGGAGTTCCTAGATCGTTTGGAACCAAATGGCAATATACCTTCTGATAAAGATCGTAGATATGGTACGATTAATTTTAATTATTGAGCTTACTCATTATTTCTGAAGTACCATTTTGAATAATTAGTTGTTCAGTATTCAAATGTTTCTCTCACATATATTATTAAATATATCATTATGATCTTCATTACAGAATGGACAGGTGTTGGTGATCACGACAGAGTACATCGACAGCTTTCCGTTTCCAGTGATTCTAAGTTGTTAGATGATGATATCCGAGAGGAAGCAAAAGTTATTTTGCGACCGCGACGACCACCTCGTCCAAAATCCGAAGTCTTTCTTGGTCCTGATCCTCCTGTGAGAAGAACGAAAAGGTTTTCTGCATTTGGGGTAAAATCTTTTATAATTTTTTGTAATATAAGGAGCTGAAAGATCAAGAATTGAATTGATTATTTAAATACAACTCATTTTTGCCGCTCTCAGGGTTTATATCTGACCGGGAATGTGATTCAGTGACCGGGTTTTACGAGAAGAATTATAAATGAAAGAAGTCTAAAAAAAATCACGTAAAGCATTTCAATTATCCTGATTTGGAACGGGGAATTTTCGAAAAGTGTTATAATTCTAAGTTGCGACATGGCAGTTCAGTAAAGAAACATAATTTTCAGTCGAGGACCATGTAAACGTAATTGTGACTTGGAATAGGGAATTTCCGTATGGTGTCGTTCAAAAAATATGTAACTCTGTTTCTTTTTTTCCCCCCCCCCCCCCCCGCAACATTTTTACTAAAGTGTTTGTAAGTTTAACTTTGGTGGCGTAACACTCGTGGTGCCCCCCCCCCCCGGCGTAATGTATTCTTTCAACGGCCCCTAAGGAATTATAATTTAGAAATATAGAAATTCCCTGTTCTAAATCAGAAATCGTTTAAAATCATTCAAATCTTTTAAATTCTTATAAATTGACCGGGAAAAATTAACAATTGACCTGGAAATGTTAGGGAATTTTTTTCAATAGCGTGCTTAATTTTTTTTTAAATTGCAATATAAAATTAAATAAAAATGATTCTTCATTTGTAAAAGTAGCTTCATATTACTGTATTCAACTATTTTGTTAAAAATTCGTTTTTTTGTTTGTTTAAAATTAATTTTTCTTCATCCCCTAGCCGAAAGTACGTCTTCCCGGCCGCATTTCGGTCCGGGAACAGTGGCTTTTGCGGCCTGCTAGAGTTAACAGGATCTCTGATTGGCTGCGAGATTTTTGTGGCTCGCTGACGTAGCAACCTGACGTAGCAACGCTCAGTATTGTGTTATTATGTACTTAGCCTCTGAAAAATATTTATCTTGACAGGTGAATGGAAAAAAGAGACGGTCGGTGTGTTCAACCTCAAAACTGATCGATTAGCGTCGTTGCTATTTTTGAGCATGAAAATAGACGGCACCAGACCTCAAAAATGGTTCTTCCTCGTCTGGCGGACGAGGAAGAAGCATTAGAAAAAAATAAAAAATATGTGTTTTTGATACCCGCCCCGACCAGCAAAACCTCGGCTCCGCCTCGGCTTTGCAAAAGTCGGGCGGGCGACCGAATCCCATGCATCCGCTCAGCTGACCCGAGAGCAGCAGCGGCGCTACGCGAGGTGGCGCGCATGCTGAAGCAGGCGACAAAAGAAAAAGCATCCGAGCTAGCAGCCGACAACGCATTTGATTAATTAACATTAATTATTAAACGTACTTTCGGCTGGGGATGAAGAAAAATAGCATACGACACACGGCCAGAAATATTGGATGCCCTGGCGTGCGTGATATAAGGCCTCGGCTTCGCCTCGGCCTTCATATCACAGACGCCCGGAAATCCAACTTTCTGGCCTTGGGTCGTAATATACTATTTTTAACAGAAAATTTAACTATGTCGGTTGAATATTCCATCATTTTAGTTAAAAATTTATCTGGTTAGTTTAACAATAGTTTTTTAAACTAAAAATTTAGCTATTTAATTTTTGGTTGAAAAATTATCTTTTTTAGTTGAAAATTGGTCTTTTTGGTAGAAATTAATCTTCTTGATTGAAAATTAATCTTTTTGTTCAAAAATTTAATGATTTTAGCTAATAATTCATCATTTTAGTGGAAAATTAATCAATTTGTTGGAAAATGAAACTATTTTTTTTTTGTTGAAAATGATTTTTTTAAACTGAAAATTTAATTATTCCAGTTAAGGTAAACGTCCCAGTAATCGCCACCATAAGAGATTTCATTGACTTCAAATATTTCAAAAATTGTTTTGGAAGGATTAGTTAAAAAAT
>CAKNYM010053115.1:631859-655084 GCA_932195095.1 Andricus curvator
GGGGTTTTTTGGGTCGCTGATTTCGATTCTGATATCACAAATTGGAATTATAATTTTGAATTTTGATCTTCTTACTTCATCATCGTGTTCAGTGACCCCAAAAACCCCCTTAGAAGACATTTTATGCCAATATAAAAAAAAACATGAAATTTTGCCTAATAAAGTCGCCATATTGGATCCGCTATCATGAAATTTGCAGTTATAACGTCACCATCGTGATCAGCGACCCTAAAAACCCCCCTAGAAGACGTTATAGGTCAATATAAAAAAAAAACATGAAATTTAGCCAAACACAGTCGTCATATTGGATCCCCCATTTTTAATTTGACAATTCTAGCATCAGAATCAAAATCAGCGACCCCAAAAACCCCTTGGCCAATATAAAAAAAAACATGAAATTCAGCCAAGCACAGTCGCCATATTGGATCCGCCATTTTGAATTTAAGAATTCTAACGTCAGAATCGTGCTCAGCGACCCCAAAAACCCTCTTTAGGCGTTTTAGGCCAATATAAAAAAAACATAACATTTAGCCAAATAAAGTCGCCATATTGGATCCGCCATTTTGAATTTTACAATTTCGACATCAGAATCAGCGATCCCGAAAACCTATATAAAGCTAAAAATAACAGTATTAACAATGAAAAAAAAATTCGCGTCGCAAAGGGTTAAATTTAATTTATTATTCCCTCGCTCTAACTGAAAAGTTGAAAACAAGTTGAAAAATTCGGATAAAACCGTGACTTTATAACTCTATTCTAAGAGAAAATGGCTATAAACAACAAAATAAATTGCTGGAACAATTTATTTAAACATGATTCGTATTCCATGGCTAATTGTGAAGAGAAATAATGAGTTTCAACTCCATTCACCTAATATTGACGATTCTGAATAAAATGTTCAAATACGTCCTTTTTTCCTATGGGAAATACGTGTTAAACTTCATGGGATTTGCGGAACCTCTAAATATAATTTTTTTTTAACGCATTTATTTTTGTGTGCATTTGAACAAAGGGGCGATATGCATGAAAATTTGCAGAAAAAGTATTTGAACACCCTTTCATGTAGTCACTTTCAGCGAAGAAGGATCAATTTTACTTCAAAAAGGATGCTAAAAATTCTTTACTGCATCAGCTAAAAACTTGGTTAATTTCATCAAAGATATTAAAGAATGAAAGTATTTTCAATGTCTCTCGCCTGAAAATATTAAGAAACTGGAAAGCTGTCGTAAAGTATAGCAAAAAGGAATAAACAAAATTATGAATTTTGTCATTTCAATTCAATTTTTTATAACATCAATAATGATAAAATATCCTAATATATAGATGGTAACACATTGTTAAATGACAAAAGTTGTATTGAACTCGACTTTTCTTGCAAATATTTTTTTATATTTTCTGGAGTCCCTTAAAAGTCCCCTTTTTTTATTTTTTTATGCTCCCTATTTCCCCTCAACTATTCTTTAAAACGACTGTGAAGCCTGTTACTTATTTCGTTATATCTATAGCCAAGTAAAAATGTTATAATTCAATTGCAGAAGTGACGATATTTAGTGTCGAAGGCTGCCACTTACATACCGAGTTACGACAATCCTATGCCGACCCACGCCACACAGCTCTTAAGACTTGAGGTTAAATACATAAGTATAGTAAGAAAGTAAAAGTTAAGTAATATTTTACCTGCTCAGCGATACAAACATTTTTCATTATGAACAAAAAAAAGGAAGAAAGTGCAAAAAGAAAGGCTTACTGCAGTCACTACGCCTTGACCTATCCATCGCACACTCTTTAGGAAGTCTGTTGCTCTCTTTATCTCTCTCCCTCTCTGTCGTACAAAAAAGAAATGCAGTTTTAGAAAAATATTTCAACAAAACAAAAAAATTCTTGTTTAAATTCCTTTAACTTACAAGGGGAGTGCCAGGTAGTGTGTTTTTCGTTTGGATTCATAATTTTTGTAAATAAAGGTCATGACCCCAAAGTAAAACTGTGAAATTCCTGGGACCCATTTTTTAGCCAGTTTTGAGAAAAACAACATTAAAGTTTTTGTCACCGGTCTTATGGACTAGGAAAATATATCTTCTAACTCTCAGAGTAGCGCAAGCGGTAGCGCGTCGGGTTTGCAGCCGGAAGGTTGCGGACTTGATTCTCGCTGCCTACACTTCACCTATTTTTTGTTTTCCATTTTATTTATTAATATGTTTTAATATTAAATTCCCTTCAGTTTATTTTAATTATCCAAAACTTAAAAAAAAAACTTTAAACCCGTTTTATCGAAACTGGTCAAATATTGAGTCCTAGGAATTTCACAGTTTTACTTTGGGGTCGTGACCTTTATTTGCAGAAATGATGAATTTAAATAAAAATCACTACCTGGCAAAAGAAATTCAAATACTAACTTCCGTTTTCTTTGAAAGCGCGTTTCTTGTTTGCACGGCAGCTCTCTCGTTCTGAGAGTTAATTAATTTTTCAGTGAAAAGGCAACTAAAACCATTGTTTTGTTTCCTTCAAGGTATAACTCCTTTATTGCTTAAAATATGTCCGATTTAAAGAAAAAAGAAAATAACAAAGAAAGGAAAGTAAATTGATTCGCATGTATGTCTAAAAGTTAAAGAGAAAGTTTGAAGCTTGGAATTATACTGGTTGTAGAAATCAAAAAGCGCACGCACGACCCATCCTCGCACTTCGTCCAAATACTAGTTTTAGACTGATACCAATCAAAAAGTAATATAGAGAATACGATACCGTAGTCTTTAGATTCCCCGCCAGCGCTAAATCCAGAGACAATGGTAGAGTTCAGGGCCGACGCTGACTATATAAATGGTGTATGGAGTACCAAGTATTCCAGAGCCAGGATTTTAAGGATATAATCTTGACAAAATTTTAAACATGTTTTTTTCCACGAAGTGATAGAAAAATATCTCCTGAAGCAGGGCTGGTGCCGATTGCGTGGATTTCGTTAGCATATCAACGTGTCCACAAAAGACTAGTTCCTACCTCGATTTTGTCCTTCAGCAATAAGGATTCTTACTCGAGAGTGTTATAGGAAACGTTCCATCAAGGTGTAAACTCTAGAAGGTGCTAATAATACCGATTGAAATTTTATTGGAGACTAACGCCATGTGGATCGCTATTTTCTTGTATCGATACTTGAGTTCAAACCTTGTCGACGGACACAATCCCAGGAAAATCGAGTCTGAAATATTTTTTTTTTTTACGAAACGTAGAACGTATAATTTTGATTAATTACATAATTAAATTGTCCATTAATTACGTAAGGGTTTTTGGGAGGAATGGGGTTTTAGTTTTTTTTATTATGTAATATTTCATATTACATACGTCCAATAAATATGGAGTCGAGAAATTAACCATTCTTGGCATCTGGTATACAGGTATATAGATCAAAAACCTTTCATGAAATCTCGTGGAATTCCTGGAAATCTTTGAAATCCCGTGAATTCTTTGGAAAATTTTATAAATCCCATACTATTTTTTATATCATGTGAAAATTCTTTGGGATCCTTAAAATTCAATGGATGTCATAAATAATCTCTTGAAATTCCTTTTAAACGATTAAGCTAATTAATTATTCAATTAATTCTTTTAAATTCTTTAAATCATTGCAAATCTTCTAAAATTCCTTAAAATCATTAAAACCCCTATGAAAACTGTGGAAATCGCTTGAGAACTTCAAAATCCCTTACAAATCCTTAAAATCGATTAAAATTCTAAAAATGCCGTGAAATATTTCGAAATCATACGAGATCCCTCGGAATCTTTGAAATCCCTTCAAAATTCACTGAATTCTTTCAAATCCGTGGGAATCTCTCCGAATCTCTTGAAATCCCTTACAATATATTACAATTTTTTCAAAGTTATTAAAATTCCTGGAAATTCGTTAAAATCGTTGAAACCCCTTTATATCTCTTAAAATCGTTAAAAAATCTCTTAAATTCTTTGAAAACATTGAAAATCTTTTAAAATCGTTTTAAATTCCTTCAAATCTTCGAAATCTCATTAAAATCCATTGATATTCAAAATTCGTGATAATACTTTGGTATCGTCAACAATTGTTGGAAATCCAGTGACTTATTCTTAAATCTCTTAAAATTCCTTAAAATCCTTGAAATCGCTTGAAATCTTAAAACCCTTTATAATATTCGGAAATCCTTCTCTGTAAATTTGAATCAGTTCAATTTTTTTTTTATTTCAAGCAGTGATTGAATTCTAGCTACGAACAAGTTATTTTTACTGATGAATTAGTAAGTTTACTGATTCATGCGTAAAGAGTAACTGATTCATGCTAGAATTCAGTCACTGATTGAAATCAGTAAAATTTGTGATTCATATTCAGAGAGTTTGAGATTCCGTTAAATCTTTTGAAGTCTTAGAAAATTATGGAAACTTTGTTAAAATCCGTTGAAATCCATTAAAATACTTTGAAATCGCTGCAAATTTTATTAAATCGCTTTAAATCCACTCAAATTTTGGAAATCCCATTAAAATTCCCTGTTATCCTTCAAAATGCATAAAAATACTTCTGTATCATTTCGAAATCTCATAAAATCCGTCGAAATCGTTCGATATCTCTTAAAATCCTTTGAAATCCAGTAAAATGGAAATATGATTAAACTCCTTAAAGTCCTTAAAATCTTGTAACATCCCTTGAAAAATTGAGATTCTCTCTGAAACTGTACTAGGTAATTTCTTCAAACTCTTTAAATGTTTTCAAATCATTTGTAATATGTAAAACCTCTCGGTTGAAGTACCCTAAAACTATTATAATCCCTTGAAATCTTTTGAAATTCCTTGAGATCTCATGAAATCCCTAAAATGCCTTTGAAAGGGGGGGCCCCCCCCCACACAAATTTTACGAATCTGAAAATTTCAAAAATAATCCTTACGTACTTAATGGATGTTTCCTTTGGATTCTGAAGAGCATTTAGAAAAATGTAGTGCTCTTTCTTCGTAAATCAAGGTATACGCCTGTGGGGTAGCTACGACCGCGCCGCCAATTCGGAACTATTTGGAAGAAATTTTAATTTCAATTCAATATTAACAAGAAGTCTTATAGTAAATAATTCATTTTGTACCGTAGTATAATATTTTTCATTAAAATGAATTGATATTCACTGTTTTTTTTCATTAGCGTTGCTCTAATAACTTTGAGATACCCAATAGTTCGCGTGTCAGATGGCGCTGTTGGCAAGGTCAAAGAGGTACCCTGCAGACGTGTTCTATCTAGACACGGAAAACTGACAAAATCGTCGGTCCTGGTAGCATTGGTGGCTAGTAAAAGTGTAGTAAAATAAATGCAAGCGACCTTAGGAAGACTGGAAGATCTGTAACGCTGCGAGTTAGACAACTTTTATCACTTTCTTCGATGACTAAAAACTACTGTTAAGTACTGTAGTTTTTAGTATAGGTTTTACTATTGTAATTCGTCGAATAAAAATAGCTTGGTTAAACATATCTTGACCATGTTACGAATTTGTGAAGGTGTGCAAAAGTACATGTTTCGACGACAGAGTTAGCATTTTTATTGGTCAAGTGTATACTTCAATCATATACATATAATAGAAATGTAGTAGAATAATTTTGCATTTAGATGAAAATTTTTAGAAATACGTTAAGTCAAATTTGTACTGCCTTTAGAAATTGACAGATAAATTAGCCAGACTCTGGACTTATTGTGAACATTGTTTATTATTTTAGTAGAAGAATCGTATTCCGATCTCAGGTGTACTCAGAACGTGTCAGAATTGATGAAAAGTGTGCAAAAATTAGACGTATTAGAAGTGTATGCAATATTGTACAACAATATTGCAACAATATCACATGCATTTGGGGTGGATAGATCAAAAATGTTGATTCAACCTAAAGCGAACTACGGAATTCCTGCGAATGTTAGAGTAGCAGTAAAATATTCAAATATAATGATTAATATCGAAGAAAAAAGCGTTGCAGATCTTCACAATTTGGGCTATAAGCCAGAATAACAATTATGTATAATAATTTTACTCCTTGGTAGGCTAAATTTATACCAGTTTTTCAGTACACTTGAAAATATATCAGCGAAAAAATGTGGGCATAATTGTCGAGATTTTTTTTATAGTCGCTCTGGTTATAAATAATAATTAAAACGAAAACTGGGAGAACTGTGGTGCAGTTAAATAGTAGGATGTATATATAGAGAACACCGAATTCATATTGTTACTATTAAAATAGTTCAAGCGAAACCACTCAAATAAAAGCGTGTTTTTGTTGTTAATTTAATGCGTGGTATATTATGGTATATTGCTCTGAGGGTGGTATTGCAGCTGGATTTTTTAAAATTAAGAATGTTAAAGTGAGAACTTTTTGTTAGGATTTTGGGAAGAATGTGTGCGAATTTTGAAAATGAAATTTAATGGCCACCTTGAACTTGTATTTCATTTTTCTGCAGTTTATGATTAATTGCATATAGATATTTTTTCTATACGTTATTATTTCTTATTGATACCTGCGTAAATTAAGAATATTAAAGAATCTTGATATGCGTTACCTACTTTACTTATACATAATATAATATATAAATAGCAAGTGACATATTTTGTAATGCTTTAGTTTCACTGCTTATTATTATATAATTATATTTTACACTTACGTTTTTTTTAAAGGATCATCAGTAAACATTGTCAGAATCTGTACTACAGCGAACAAAGACCATTATCTCAAAATTACAAATAGAAGATTAGTTCGTTTAAACGTTTAGTATTATTTTCATAAACCTTTCTTGCATGCAATTATTAAAAAATAAATTTTAATATCAAGAGCGGTTTTATTTTGGACTCATTGTGGGTGGTTGCATTCATTGCAAGGTGAATGTCAGCAAAGTAGATCATCCTTTTGAAAATTCTAAAGTAAATTTCGCATATATAAATAATTGGAAAAATTGTGACTATTAATTTTTTAGCTTCCTGTCGTGCTATATAATTGGAGTTCTTTAATTTCCAAGAATTTATTTTGAGCAAATGCTCTCGGGAATATGCTCAACATTACAGTCAAGTAAACATTTTTTTTTTAATTATATACTGCCTAATGCGAAGAATATGTTTTCTATTACTTTGACTTCTTTTATAATTTGTATTTAGCGCCCTTTCTGATCAGAGGCGAATGCGAAATTCCGGCAAAAACTTTTTCCGAAAAATTTAAATAATGGAATTATTTGGGTTATTTTTAATCATTTTAGCAATTTAAGCGATTCAAATTTGAAGTAAATCGAAAAATGTTAACAGGAAGACATTTATGCTTTGAAAGGTATTAAAAATAGAATATACGACTTTTAAATCTGAATTCAAAATGCGCATAAATGATGAAAATTCATTTTTTTCTAAGTTATTAAAAAAAACAGTAATGTCCCATCGGCGTTAAGACATCTTATATTTCTGCCACCCAACCATTATTATTATCACTAATTTCGGAATATACTGGAAAATACGAACTTTGTTTTGGATTTTGCCTTAGTATATATTTAACGCAGGGAGGGTTTTAAATCTAAGCGCGCGAAATTTAAATTTCATCAATCATAATTAGGTATTAGGTTATTTCACAACACGGAGTAATTTACTGCGTGTTGGACGCCAAGGGCCAAACAATAATACCAATTGCATGGGACGAAACTTGATTTTTGAAATAAATAAAAAAAAAAATTACCTATGTAAAGTTTCATGAAACTTTGTTAACGTTTCAAAGTTAATAAAGTTTTAAATATTAAGGCGGGAAAATTTTAAATATTAAAAAAAGTTAATTCTGTGTTGATATATATTAATATGATATCAATGTTAACATTGATATTGATATAATATAAAATAAATATTATAAATATTGAATCCTGTATCAATACGACGCCATTACAAGTACGAAATCAAAAAGTGTGCAATGGAAAATTAACTTTATTTTCTAAGAAAATTTCCAGCTTTCTAAGTTAACATTTTAAACATATTAAAAATAAATCAAAGTGTCTAGTTATCGAAGGCTTCACAGTCTGTCTCCTTTTCCGCTCTTTTTCTTGTTTTTCACTTAAGTGGGTACTGAATTAATATAAACCTATTAAGAAAATCCAACTATTTTTCGTTTAAAGTGTTTCGTTTTTTTTTTAAAGTTTATTGTAGTTTTGGTTGAGCATTCATTTTTTTGGATTGAATATTTAACCATTTTGGTGGAAAATTAACTTTTTTTGTTGAAAATAGAGTATCACATACAACACTATGTTATATGATATCCATATCATAAAGTGGCATCGATATTTTGACCTATCTGCACGGAAAAAATTTATCCGTAAAAAAGTCACGAACTAGTAGCTAGGTCTCGGATATGAGAAAAATTCATCGGATATTTATGTATTTTCGTAAATAACCTGCGAACTTTGAGAAAGATTGACGAACTCGATGTGAAAATTCTAAAACGGTCCATCACTTCTTTTTTACGTGAATAATTACAAAAATATTACGAGTGATTGGGAAAAGATTTTCAGAGCACTCACGAGCTTGCCCGACAAATCTGGGAACTAGAAACTAAGTTCGCCTGTACGTGGCCCAGACATACACTCTCCCAAACGCTCGGTGCGTGTGTGCGCTCGTATGTGTGCCTTGAGCTCGTCGGGTGAGTGGCTAGAAATTTTATAATACCTTTTTTGTTTGGCCTCGATGGCTGCGCGTGTTTACGCACTCCTGGTTTATGTTTAGAAACTGGTGAGTCAGCAGTCTTTGAGGGTTCGAATCTTCTTTCTGAGTTGCGAATTTAATAAATTAATATAAAATTAAAATCGCATAAATAAAATTTTTCCTCTTTATATTTCAGTCTGAAATTTTCAGGAACTGTTCGTAGGAAATTCGAACTGTTCGTAAGAAACTTCAAAAGTTATCCATATATTTCTCATAAAAATAAGGATGTAATGTTTCATTTTTTTATCTCGTATCCGAGACCTAGCTACAAGTTCGTGACTTCTTCACGGATAAATTTTTTCCGTGTATAACGGTTTACGCAACATTTATTGATAATGCTAACAATAGCGGTAATTTTTATTTGGAACGTTTCCAAGCGGCGGACATTTTACACGTTTCAATACTAATTCATATTATGAATTGTGATAATATACATTTATTGAAATGATCGATTTTTTAGGGTAGCTGAGTATAAACATTAGTGCAAAATAAGAAGCAAATATTGAAGTAATCATGAAAAATAAAATTTGTACATTATTTTGAAATATCTGAATAAGCAGTACCAGCTTGAGGTACAGAAATAAATATAATATACATTTTTGATATAATAGTGTTGAATATAATGTGGAAAAGTTCAGAATTTGAATAAAATCGAGTGCGAAGCACGAGATACGTGATGAGAATGTGTTCGTTAAAGCCGAAGGAGCTTTAATTAAAGCTTGTGAATTCTCTTTTGTTAACAAAAGAGAATTCACAATCACAAAATTACAGTTTTCGATGATTTGACCTTTAACTTTAAAAGGTCTGTGCGCAAATGTGGGGGAAATACAAAGACTGAGCGCGAAGCGCGAGAACCAACATTCGCGCGCCCTAGGCGCGCTCAAACTTGCAAGCCGCGCGGGCAGCGCGCGAAGCATTAGTTTTTTTCTTTTGGTTTCTAATCTCGCATATACTTTTTTATTTACTCTTATCTTGGCAAAATTGTGAATAAAAATGTTTGTAGAATATATATAACGACTCAATTTCAAGCAATAAATTGCAGATGTCAAATACTGACGTAAAAAAGAGAACTATACCAATATCTTTGACTATACCCATATATCTTGCCCCATCCTATCCTATTAAGAATTTTTTTTAATTCATATTTGTGATAAAAACTGTAAAATCGATCATTTATTACAATTATTATGCGTTGTAAACAATTGATTTACACATTCTATCATTCTGAATAATAAGCGCGCTTACGGTAACGACTCCGGTTGCTGATATGACGCAGTATGAAAAAATACGAGAATTAGGTATTTCAAGATGTGACGTCACCTGGCAAGATGTATGCATGCCAAGGGCCAAGCAATGATACGAATGGTAGCATGGAACGAAACTTTCTGTTTTTAATATCTTGGCCAAAAATTGTGCATTTGGATATTTTTTATTTTTCCAAATTATCGATTTTATTATTGAATTGAATAGCTTCTTAAAAATAAAGAATAATATCCAAATACACTTATGATGAAATATAATTTTTACTAAGTTATCAAGGTTATTAAAAAAATAAAGTTTTGTCTCATGAAATTGGTACGTGTTATTGTTTGTCCCTCGGCGTGCAGACATCTTGGATTTTCCCCACCCAACCAGAAGCAGAAGTACCTAACCTAATTGGGAGCACTGGTTGTAACAGGTTGAGCAACAAACAAAACAAATGGCATGGAAACGTGCCTTACTGAACTTCACCAACGCCCCTACAGGAATTAATAAACACTAGAGAGTAGATGATCGGTAATGACTTGAGTGATAAAAAATGGCATCCGCGGAGATGTCGCAAAATGAGGTTTCACACAAGTTTCCCGTTAATAAACTTATTCGTGTTGGCTACTACGAATTGGAGAAAACAATTGGCAAAGGAAACTTTGCCGTTGTTAAAATGGCTACCCACGTAGTAACGAAATCAAAGGTACGTCTCTTTGAAGGAAATGTTGTCTGCACAGAATTTGGAATCCGTCATTTTGTCCTTAACATACAACAAACAGCAGTCTGAATATTCGTTTATTTTTCTTTTCTGCTATTTGTCAGTTGTTTTCAGTCTAATAATTAGTTGTCAATCATCCACAAAACATTTACATTGATCAGTATTGTCAATCTCCCATAGTATAATTGCTCTCCTTTATGTCGGTAACAATACATATACGTATATTTATTTGACATTTAGTATATGCAAAACATGTCAAATTAAGTTTCTCGTAATCATTTGAGAAATAGTTTGCATTCAGACCTATGTTACGGGATCTTTAAGAATTTGTTGAAATCTCTTGTTATTTGTATATTCTTAAACACATGATTCAGCTTACGTCACGATCGCAATGTTGAACTACCACCATTAAAGATTAGAAGCATTCTTATAATTATATGCTCAATTATGTTTTTCTATGGATTTGAAAATATACATGGCTGTTAAATTATTTTTTAATTGTATCAAGTAAGAAATTTCAATTGTTGTTCTGAACATAGCTTAAATGATACAAATATATTTGAGATTATCTCAACTATTTCACATTTAATTGATTGTAAATTGAAAGAATTAAATTTATAGTATTTAATGAATAAATAATTCATAATAATCTCTCCATACACAGCTGTGAGCTTGTAAGCAAAATTTCAGTTCCCAAATTACTTTGTTTTTGGTATAATATATATGCGCGACAAATCACACATATCTAAAAAAAATACTACAAAAAGTTGAATGTATTTTCCTCCATTCTGTGCGGAATCTTATATTCTGAACCGATTCGCTTGTTTGGATATTGAAATAATAAAATGTATTTTGTAGGTGGCTATTAAGATTATAGATAAGACGAAACTAAATGAAGAAAATCTGGCCAAAATTTTCCGTGAAGTTCATATAATGAAGAAGTTACGACATCCTCACATTATCAGACTCTATCAAGTGATGGAGACAGAAAAAATGATTTATTTGGTCACAGAATATGCACCTGGTGGTGAAATATTTGATCATTTGGTTAGAAATGGTAGAATGGTGGAGCCAGAAGCGAGACGAGTGTTTCGTCAAATAGTTTATGCAGTACGTTATCTTCACCAGAAAAGAGTGGTTCATCGAGATCTTAAGGTATGTAAAAATTAATCAACCTTTCGGTACATAATACAAGGATTACAGTCGTTTCCCCGCGTTTGCCCTTTTTTTCTTCAAATTTTCCCTTTTTTGCTTGAAATTAATTTTTTTAACTGAAAATTTAACTATTCTATTTTTGCTTGAAAATTGATAATTTTTAGTGGAAAATTCAAGTATGTGTTTGAAAATTCATGTCTTTGTTGAAAAATGAGTTGTTTGAAAGTTTCTTGACTGAAAAGTCTTTCTTAGTTGAAAATTCGTCTTTTTTGGTTGAATTCAACTCTTTTTTTTTTTTATTAAAAATGAAAATCTGTTTTGCTTGAAAATTCCACTAGTACATTTTTCGTTCAGATTTCATCTTTTTTGACATAAAAATTTAATTGCTCAGTTGAAAGTGAAACTCTTTTTTAAATTAATTTTTTGGGTTGAAGATTCATCTTTTTAACTGAAAATTCATCTCTGGTTGAAAAATAAGTTTTTTTGTGGAAGATTTGTTTTTTCTTTGGCTGGAATTTTTTTTTACTGAAATTTTAACTATTTCAGTTGAAACTTGTAACTATTTTGTTGAATATCTATTTATTTTTTAAGTTAGTATTCCAACATTTTAGTTGAAAATCCATGTCTTTGGTTAACATTAATTTTTTAACTGAAATTTAACTATTGCATTTTTGTTTGACAATTTATCTTTTTTAGTTGAAAAATTGTGTTTTTTTTTTGTTGAAAATTCGTCTTTTTAGTAGACATTAATCTTCTTGTTCGAAAATTTATCTTTTTGGTTGAAAATTCAACTATTACAGTTACAGATTTATCATTTTAGTTAAAAATTCATCAGTTTGAAAATTAATTTTCATAACTGAAAATTTAACTATTCCATTTTTGGTTGAAAATTCAACAGTTTTTTTGTAATTTTTTTATCTGTGTACTGAAAAATCTTTCTTTGTTGAAAATTTAACTTTTGTGAAAGTCATCTTTTTGGTTGAATTGAAGTGTTTTTGATTAAAAATTAAAATCTTTTTTTGTTGAAAACAACTAGTACATTTTTCGTTCAGAATTCACCTATTTTGGAATGAAAATTTAATTACTTGGTTAAAAGTTAAACTCTTTTGCTGAAAATTAATTTTATTCGTTGAAGATTCATCATTTTAATTGAAAATGCATCTCTTGGGTGAACATGCATTTTTTAAACTAAAAATCTAACTATTCAATTTTTGGTTGAGAATTATCTTTTTCAGTTGAAAATTGTTCTTTTTTGATGGAAATTAATCTTCTTGCTTGAAAATTCATCTTTTTTGTAGAAAATTAATCTTTTTGATTGAAAATGTTACTATTTTGTTGAAAATTCGTTTTTTTTTTAATTGAAAATTCATGTCTTTTTGTTGCAAGTTCAACTATTTGGTTGAAAATTCGTCCTTTTTTGTAGAAAATTCATCTGTTTGGTTTTGAACATTCAACTATTTGGTTAAAAATTCATCTATTTTGTTGAAAATGAAATATTTTTACTTGAAAAGTGAGGAATTTGAAGCGGTTCAAATTGAATTTAATATAGTACTCACATTAATTTTACCTAAGTATGCACTGAATTTTTAGTATAAAATAAAATAAAAATTTGAATTATTATTTAATTATTTAATTAATTGATGTTGCTAATATCTGCTAATATATTTATGAGTATGTTGTAATATAATATTTTCAAAGCTTTCTACATTAGACATATTAATTGAATCCGTGGAAACTAAAAAAAAAACATTATTTATAATGCACTCGCGAAACTGTATGCGTATTACTAGTCGATTGTTTTAAAAAATGCGAAATATTTTAAGGGTTCCGTACTATGAATCCTGGAAAAACCCTGAAATTGCCAAGGAATTTTATTCAAGGATTTGAGTAGACACCCAAGCCTATTGTCGGAAAACTTTCGTTTTCCCCCCTTTTCTCTTTGAATATACGATATTTGAATTACGTGGGAAATTCTCAAAAATTATTAAATGTTTGTAAAAACTATAAGAACCATTGTTCGTTTTGCGTCTAAAAAATTATTCTATTCAAAACTAGAATATGCACAAACCAGACTGGTTGCTGGACCGGGAAACCACAGTGAACTTTACCAATTTTTTGAAGAAAAATCTTTCTAATCAATTGATATATCACAATCACATCACATAATGCAGTTTATAATAAATCTGATTTTAACTTTTTTTGGAATGTTGAGTTCAATTGTTTTATGACATCATTCAGTTTACAATACGTCATTATAAAATCTTTTCATTTAAAAATGTTCCATTTCAGTTTTGATGACTGAAACAATTCAAAATTAAAAGCGTTTAAATTTTTTGTTGGTAAATACGTTTTGGCCAGCTGTAAATATAAATTAATTAATGATTTATAAATTGAACTGTAGTTTGAGTGTTCAAAATTGAACAATGTTTTGTTTTACAAGATGCTTTTATTTAATTTCAAATCCTATTCAAATGTTGTTTCATTCCAAAATATTCCATTTTTAACCCATTCAATTTGAAATTTTTTAATTACAAAAAAAAAAAGAAAACAATTTTTCAGTGTTTCAAAATTTTTCACTGTTCATTTAAAATAAGAAGTTATAAATTAAATATTAAAAACTAAACAATGTGACACTGAATTGTTTGAAATAGAAACCTTATAAAAAAGGGTTCAGTTGAAAAAATTAAGTCGTTCAGTTTTTAATGTTTCTAACTTAAAATTGCTTAAAATTATATAATTTTGAGCATTTACAAATGTATTGATTTATTCTTCAATTTAGTCCTTTAATTTGCAGTTCACTTTTCATTACTTCAAATGAAAAAAAATTTAGCTTTAAAAGTTTGAATTTTGTTATTTCCATGACCGTACACATTTTTTCGAACCGGGAATTTTTTCCTCTATTAAAACGGCCATCCTGATGAACATTCTTACAAAAAGATTGAAGCTGAAACCATTTAAAATATTTTGAAAATTTGAAAACCGGAGACAGAGATTGTTATCCAAATCTAATTGTAACAGTTAAAAAATATATACAGTAATTTGAAAAAGAAGTATTAAAAGGAGAACACTTTTTAGTTGTAATGTACAAAGTTAAATAATTAAAAAATGGAATATTCCAATTTGATCAACTACTTGAGCAATTTAGAGTCAAACATTCAAAATTGAGCCACATACATTTTAAATCTTAGAATACAAAATTTACAATATTTATTCGGTTGACCACAAACTAAACTATATAGTATGCAAATAAAATTTTCAAGCTAAAATATTTTTTCGATGTACCTAATATATCAATAATTTCGTAAAAAATCATTATTTTGTATACAATTTAATTATTTTCTTAAAAATTTAATTATTTTGTTAAAAAGTCATTTTTTAAAATCAAAAATTCGACCGTTTTCTTGAACATTCGTCTTTTTTTGGATAGAACATTTATCCATTTGGATTGAGAATTCATCTTTTTTTGGTAGAAAAGTCATTTTTATCGATTGAAAATTCGTCATTTTAGCTTAAAAGTTAAACTACTTTGTAGAAAATTCATTTCTTTTACTTAAAAGTTGGACTATTAGGTTGAAAATTTATTTTGTCGGGTTTCAAGGTCAACGGGGTTCTAAAAAATTCGATTTTTTGCTTGAAAACTAATTTTATGTTGAAAATTCATCTTTTTTGATAGAAAATATTTTGTTGAAAAATTCGTCGTTTTCGGTTGAAAATGAACTTTTTTGATGAAAAATCACATTTTTTGGTTTAAAATTCAACTGTTGTTTTTGTTGAAGTGAACTGTTTTTGCTTTAAAATTAAAATTGTATTTGGTTGAAATATCAACTATTGCATCTTTCAACTACTTGGTTGAAAGTTGAACTAGTTTGTTAAAAATGCATTTTTTTTTGTTGAAAATTTGTTTTTTTTTTAAAAGAAATATTAATTTCTACTTATAAGTATCATGATTTCATTATTAATGATAGGATTAAAAAAACAAGAAAATAATCTTGAATGGGAGAGTGATTTTAAATATATAAAAATTGTTTATTTAACAAATTTTATTTTTTGTCGGACTTTTTTATATCGCCCTTAATGGATTTCCAAGGAACTAAGTACGTATATCCTACTTTGAAAAATAAATTTTGTAATGGCAGAAATCATTTTAAAAATCCCATTTTTTGTGAAAAAAATACCCTATTTCCCTTTTTTGAGCTCCTTGCGCGCTGTGATCCCTGATAATATGTAATACGTACATTGATATAAAATTGGATTCAATATAATAGGCTTAATACCGATTTTTCTAGGCTGAGAATTTACTACTTGATGTAGACAATAACATAAAAATAGCGGATTTCGGATTTAGTAATGAGTACACACCCGGTGTGCCATTAAGTACGTGGTGTGGATCACCGCCGTATGCCGCCCCTGAAATTTTTGAAGGCAAACATTACGATGGACCACGTGCTGATGTTTGGGTAAGTACTATTAAATACGTAAATGCAGTAACCGTTTGACTATATTACATTTAATTGGAATGATTTGTGCTGACCAATTGAGACGAGGTCGGGAAGCGCAAATAGAAAAATTGCTTTCCACCGAGTTTGATATGTAGACGTCTGCCAGGAAAGGGCTGTTACCAGTTGTAGTCGGAATGGAATTAATTTAGAGAATATTGTATAGTTAAGTTTGCAGCACTGCGAGAAATGCGCGTATTTGGTAAAATCGCGAAATGGGGCATTTTTCACGAAGGTCCACATATTTACAAATCTATAGGATAACCTTTTGCATCACAATATTCCTTAAATGTCCGGATTTTGTTCTGACTTCTCAATCTTTTTTTTCTATTCCTCTCCTTTCACCCTTTTTGAAGAATTCTTTTTTCCCCTCTTCTCAAGAAACTTTTCCCTTTTCTCGTATTTTCACGTAAATGCGAACTGAACTAATAGAACCCAATAAGGAAATCCCAGTATTTTAGGTTGAAAGTTCATTCTTTTTTATTGATCGATTTTTGTTGAAAATTCAACTATTTGGTTGGAAATTTATTTTTTTTAGATTAAGATTTATCTCTTTGGTTAAAAGTTTAACTACTTTGATGAAAATTCATATTTTCGGATTAAAGATCCAACTGTTTTGTAAAAAATTCCCCTTTTTGTGTTGAAACCTATTATTTTGTTCGAAAATTCAACTATTTGGTTGAAAATTCAACTTTTTTGTAGAAAATTCGTCTTTTTGGCTAGAAAATTCAACAAGTTGATTGACATTTTTTTCCTAACTCAAGAATCTTTCATGGTTGAAAATTCATCTCATTTGGTGAAAATTCGTCTTTTTGGATTGTAAAATTAATTTCTTTTGGTGGAAGTTTTATCTTTTGGTAGAAAATTTATTTGTGTTGGTTCAAAATTCTACTGTTTAGTTGAAAATTCAACTGTTTTGCCAAAAACTCATCTTTTTGTTTCGAGAATTCAATTGTTTTCTTGAACATTCATCTTTTTCGATGGAAAACTCGTTCTTTTGGATAGAAAATTCATCTTTTGGTAGAAAAGTAATCTTTTTTGGTTCAAAGTTAATTCTTTGTAATTGAAAAGTCTACTATTATATTGTTGGTTCAGAATTTATATGTTTTGGTTAAAAGTTCTACTATTTATTTAAAAATTTAATTTATTTGTTGAAAATTCAACTATTTTGTTAAAAATGCATCTTTTTTGTAGAAAATTGGTCTTTTGATTAAAATTACAACTATTTTGGTTGAAGTTTAATCCTTTTTGTTTGAAATTTTGACCATTTGGTTGAAAATTCATCTTTGTAGGTTGAAAATTCAATTATATTGTTAAAATTTGAACTATTTTGTTGAATAAATAATTCGTTCCTTTGGATTGTAATATCATCTTTTTTGTAAGAAAAGTCATCTTTCTTGGTTAAAAATGATCATTTTTGTTGAAAATTCAACTTTCTTCTAAAAAAATCGTCTTTTTGGCTTGAAAATTTGTCAAAAAGTTCTATTTTGGTTGAAACGTCTAAAATTATATTTTTTGTTAAGAATTCATCTCTGTTGGTAAAAAATTCCACTACATATTTGGTTAAAAATTTAATTATTATGTTGAAAATTCAACTATTTTGTTAAAAAGTCATCTTTCTTTGGTCGAAAATTCAACTTTTTTATTGAAATTTTAACTGTATTCTGAAAAGTTCATATTTTTGGCTTGAAAATTCAACTATTTGGTTGAAAATTTTACTATTTTGTTACAAATTCATCTCTTTTGCTTGAAAGTTCAACTAGTTGGTTGACAATTAATATTTTTTGGTTGAAAATAAACTTTTTGTTGGAAAAATCATCTTTTGGGGTTTTAAAGTCAATCGTTTTCTAAAACATTCGACTTTTTTAACTTGAACACAACTCTTTTTAAAAAATTGAACTATTCCATTTTTCGTTGAGAATTCATCTTTTTTGGATTGAAAATTCTTCTGTTTTTTGTAGAAAAGTAATCTGTATTGGTTGAAAAGGAACTGTTTTGTTGAAAATTCAACTGTTTTCTGAAAGTTTCATCTTTGACATACAAATTTAACTATTTGGTTGACAGTGCAACTTTTTCTGGTTTAACTTTAATCTTTTTACTTTGAAAATTCGATTATTTAATTTGTAACTTCATATTTGTAGGTTGAAAATTCAACTATGTGGTTAAAAATTGAACTGTTTTCTTGAAAAAATCGTATAATTTGCTTAAAAGATTTACTTTCTGGTATTTTTTTGTTGTTAAAAATTCCACTATTTGATTAAGAATTTATCTTTCTTGGTTAAAAATGAACTTTTTTGTTGAAAATTATTTTTTTCGGGTTTAGAATTCAACAGTTTTCTAAAATATTCGACTTTTCAGCTTAAAAATTCAACTCTTTTGGTGGAAAATCTTTTTTTTTATTGTTGAAAAATTAAAAAAATTTGTCTTATTGTTCAAAACTAATCTTCTTGGTTAAAAATTCAGCTATTTGGTTACAAATTTAACTACTTGGTTAAAAATTCAACTATTTTGTTGAAAGTTAAATTATTTTATTGGAAATTGAACTATTCTATTAAAGTCATATTTTTTGGCAAAAATTCAACTTGTTTATTGAAAATTTGTCTTTTAGGATTGCTAATTTGTCTTTTATGGTAGGAAAGGCTTTCTGGCTTCAAAGTGCTACTGTTTTGTTGCAAATTAAACTTTTTTTGGTTGAATTTTAATCTTCTATGTTTAAAAATTCGACTATTTAGTTGAAAATGCATCTTTGTAGGTTGAAAATGCAATTATTTTGTTAAAAATTTAATTATTTTATCAAATTCTTGGTTGAAAATCAACTTTTTTTTTTTTAATTCAGCTAGTTTTTAATAATTCGTCTCGTTTGCTTGGAAGTTCAATTATTTTGTTGTTAATGCAACTGTTTGGTTAAAAATTAATTTTGTTGTGGTTGAAAATTTATTTTTTTTTCGTTGAATATTGAACAATTTTGTTGAAAATGCAGTATATTTTGACTTGGAATCTTAGGAATTTAAAGCGTTTCATATTGATTTCAATATGGTACCTTTATTAGTTTTATTTAAAATACTTTTATTCCCCCTATTATTCCTCTATTTTTGTGAAGAATCACCCTGGGACGATTCACAAAATACGTGATACATTTTTCAGGAACTTTAAGCACCCCCAGCCCCCCTGCGTCATGTTTTTCCCCATTGTATTTAACCTGGAGAATGATACTTTGAATTTGAAAGACCCCTCCCTCCCTGAACCTGTCACGTATTTTGTGAATGACCCCCCTATATTCCCTGTTTTGAGTTCATTTTGGGATGTGAAGTCTGTTAGTTGTTTTACAGTTTTTTTGCGTACATTTGCATATTTTTGTATGATCTGTGACATATCATGATGACTTTGTGAAGCTCTTCGCCTGGTGTGATTGTTAAAGAGATTGATCAGCGACCTTTGTCAGAGCGATGTTGCGGAACGAACGTGTTGCTTAAATAAGCAACACGGGAATTCTAGATTAATCTAGAATTTATACCTCCTCCTACAATTCCCTTTCTCACTTTTCCCATATGAATTCCTTGATCCTCGGTAGTATAACGAGGCTTGAACTGGGTGAGTTACGCTTATCCCGAAAGGGATTTGGCTTAATGGTATAATCATTTAATTCAAATTTAATAATAATAAAATATTAATAATAATATGGACAATTAAATGTGACGATAACAATATTCTTACAGAGTCTGGGAGTTGTCTTATATGTGTTAGTGTGTGGAGCCCTACCATTTGACGGTCCTACTATGCAATTATTGAGATCAGTGGTTATCTCCGGTAAATTTAGAATACCATTTTTCATGTCAGCAGGTAATTGATTTAATAAGCAATACATTTTAACGTTCATTTATCGCGAAATAATGGTTGACTTGTGCGGTTACATACAATGTTACATTTCAGAATGCGAGAAGTTGATTAGACACATGTTGGTAGTGGAACCAGAGCGCCGTTTAAGTATCTCACAGATCTTAGTGCATCCTTGGATGGGTGGCGATGTTGCATCAGAATCGGAATCCGGCAGGTACTTAATATATACAAATGTCTTATTAAATTAAAAGAAGCAGGGTGTCTAGCGTTCTGGAAATCCTTAAAAACCTGGAAAAGTATTTGAATTTTTCTCATAATTCTGGATAGGGTTCTAAGCTTTTTATCTGCTGAACGAAAAAAGACTGCTGTACCGTTTTTTGGTAGGTGCATGTATATAATAATTCATAACGACGGCATTTTTCATTTGATTTCTCATTTTTTTTTTTTGTAAGTAGAAAAACACACCTTTTTAACAATATATTGTTCATTGTATCACAGTAAACAATCGCGAATTGAAAATATTTCAAAGTTCCTAATTTATTTATAATATTTTTTCAACTTTAACAACAATTTAATGACATTTTTTTAAATCGAATCATTTTTGCTGACTTTCATTGAAATTAAGTTTAATTCCGCATGTGAAGAGATTTTATTAATTAGAATTGATTGAAATTTGAGTTATCCAACATTATTTGTACAGGTTGGCCGTAAGTCAGGGAACATAAATAACTTTAAATAACTGTCAATGACAATAAATAAATAAAAATTTTAATAAAAGATTATATGTTAAAAATGTTACAAGATTAAAATTCTAGTCTGTAAATGTTAATGGTCAGGAAAAATGAAAATTTTGTCAAGGAAAAATTAGGGAATTTTGAAAATGAAGTTTGCGGCCACTCTGATATAGTATTCATATTAGTAATTTATTTAGCTTGTATTTTTATTTCTTTTTTTTTAATTCTTTCCTCAAATTCAATAATTTGATTAAAAAGCCATTCTTTTTATTTGGAATATCTACTATTACATTATTCGTTGAGAAGATCTTTTTTTGGTAGAAAAATCCATTACTTGGGTGAAGGTTGAATCATCTTGTTAAAAAATCTTTTTTTTTAAGGTTCATCATTTTAGTTGTAAATTCATCTTTTCGGTTGAAAATTCTTTTTTTTTATTTTTTTTTGTTGAAAATTCATCTCGTTGGTTTAAAGTTTAACTACTTTGATGATAATTCAAATTTTTTAACTCTAAATGTAACTATTCCATTTTTGGTTGAAAATTGATTTTCTTGAATTGAAAATTCAACTGCTTGGGCAAAAGTTGAACAACTTTGTTAAAAATTTATTTAATTGTTTGAAGATTTATCTCTTTGGTTGAAAATTGAACTGTTTTGTTGAAAATTCGTTTTTTTTTCATTTAAAATTAATTTCTTACTTTAAAATGTAACTTTTTCCCTTTCTGGTTGATAATTGATCTTTTTTATGGTAGTTTTAAAAAATCATCTTTATTTGTAGAAAATTAATCTTTATGGTTGAAATTGCCTCTTTTTTGGTTAAAACTGCAACTGTTTGGTAGAAAAATAACTTTTTTGGTTGAAAATTCATATTTGCATGTTGAAAATGAAACCTTTTTACAGAAACTTCATCTTTTGGCTTGAAAGCTCAACCATTTGAATGAACTCTTTTTTCTTTCTTTACTGACAAATTTTTATTTGTTGAAAATTCGTCTTTTTGGTTAGAAAATTTAACTTCTGGTTTGAAAGGTGAACTTCTTTATTAAAAATCATTATTTTTTTTGGTTAAAGATTAATCATTTTAATTAAAAACTTCATCTCCTTGGTTGATAATTAAATGATTGAATTTTTTAAAGTAGAAAATTAATATTTTCGAATTGAAAATTCAACTGTTTTATAGAAAATTCGTTTTCTTGGCTGAAAATTGATCTTTTTGGGTTAACAGTTGAACTAATTTCTTAAAAATTCCTTTTCTGGGTTGCAGATTCATCATTTTAGTTGAAAATTCGACTATTTTGTTTCAATTTTTTTTTTACTCAAAATTGATCTTTTTTGGTTTAAAATTGAACCATTCATCTGGGAATTCGTAGTTTTTGATAGAAAATTAATCTTCTTGGTTGAAAATTCGTCGTTTTGCTTGAGAATTTATCTTTATAGGTTGCAAATTCGACTATTTGATTGAAAATTCATTTTTGTGGGTAGAAAATTCCTGTGTTCGGTTAAAAATGGTTATTTTTGTCTCTAATGACCCGAAAAGTGAGGTAGTTTAGAAGTCTGTTTTTAATTCTGAATCTTTTTCATGCTCATTTTGCATAACATTATTCATGATAAAATAGATTTCTGTTCGATCTTAATTTAAATTTTCTTAATAGAGACACTAAACAAATGATTCGTTTCAATCTGCAGGGTTTGTTTATGAATATTTTCTGATTTCTTTGAATTGAGTCTAAATAATTTTACCTCAATTTCTTGGAAGATATCTTTTTATTTAAAAAATTTTTGTAAAAAGAATGCACAAATTAGCAATTTTAGAAATACATACATTTTTGGATTGTTTCTTTTTCCTGTTTGTGAAAATGTAATAATCTAAATAGATTGGTTTTGAATCACCCACAAATCAACTATTTTGTTAAAAATTCAAGTATTTGCTTAAAAAGTCATCCTTTTTCGTCGAAAATTCAACTTTATTCGTCTATGTGGACAGCAAATTCGTCCGTTTGGACTTAAAATTGAAACGCTCAGAGCAAAAGCGAACGAAAAATAAAACGTACGTAGAAGCGAAGTAAAAACGCGCGAGAGCAAAAACGACCTAAAAATTGGCGAGAGGAAAAGCGAGCCAAGAATGGATGGGGAAGGTTCCCCCACTTTGCTCAACTCGGCCAGCCTTGTGTAAAGCCGAAAATGCACGAACCCGAAGCTCGGGCCGAGTTCGCCCGACTTCACGATTCGGTTTCGTTGACTTGTTGGCTATTAGGAGGTTTGGGTTGATTTTTGTTTTCAAAAATTCACACCTAAAGGAAAGACTTCAAATACATGCAATGAAGTCTTGAAATATTTAATGATTA
>CAKNYM010053120.1:0-33258 GCA_932195095.1 Andricus curvator
TATATATATATAAGTTTCATAAGTTGGAACTTTTGGTCGTTTCTGTGTCGCCGGATTGGTAAAATGGCTAATATGCCAAAGTTTTCGCATCGTCCCCCAACTATCTTAGATCTTTTCGGCCCTCCTTGGACTTATTAAGTCCGAACTGTGATTCGTACCGAAAGTAAACGGATTCGAGTATTTAGCAGAACGTCTGGCTTTACTTTGAAGCTTCTTCTACCCCTCAGCAAATCCTCCTTGCTCTCCTGATATTCATTTCGAACAAGCTATTTATTCAGTGTACCTTATTCCCCAATTTAGAAACTTGGCCCAAAAATAATTATCTCCCCTGATCCAAAATTAAAATGTCTTTTGGAAATAAAAATACTTTTTAAAATTTTTGAAGTGTTTTTTTATTGAAATCGATCTAGTAAATAATGTACCTTCTATTTTTTTGACAATTCAAACTATAGCCCAAAATGTAATTTAACTATGGTCATCGACCGAGTTTGTAGTTTTACGATTTGAGAAGAAAAATAATTTTAAAAAAATATATATTTTTGAATAATTATTTATGTATTAAAATTTTTTGAATACCTAAATTCGAACCTACTCAAAAACTCTTTCAGGCTCTATACAGGCCATCATTGTAATATCAAGATATAGGGCTTTTTTATTCTTGACAAATTTCGAACAAATTTTTGAAAATTTGTGAAGCTTGGAAAAAATTCAAAACTATTTTAGAAATTTTTGATAATTTCTACGTTTAATTGTTTATACATTTAACCTATAGAAAGGTTCATTCGGTTAAACTTTCCATCCTCTTCAACTTGGTTTTTTTATCTAAAATTTTTTGGTTGAAAATTTAATTATTTTTATAAAAATGCAACAACCATTGTGGTCGAAAATTCGTCATTTTGAGTTGATAATTTAACCATTTTGTCGGGAAATTACTTTTTTGATGAAAATTTGTTTCCTTCCCGAATGAAAAATCTTTCTTTGTTAACAAAATCTCAAAAAGCAATCTGGAAAATTTTACAGAAAATGTTTTGATTTTGCAGAAAAAAAAACTAGGAAAAATGTGAATGTCTTGAAAAGATATTCAGAAGTTTTGAAAAAATTTCCAAAATAATTTAAAATTCGGAAGATTACAAAAAATTTTTAACTAAGTGCAGATTTTTGCAAATTTTGTACAAAAAATTTAGAAGCTTTTTCAGGATTTGGCAGGATTGAAAATATTAATTAAATTTTTTTAAGGTATTGGCATCGATCTAGTAAATAATGTATCCTTCTAATTTTTTGACAATTAAAACTATAGACCAAAATGTAATATAACTGTGGTCATCAACCGAGTTTGTAGTTTTCCGATTTGAGGGAAAAAAATAATTTTTTAAACAATATAAAAATTTTGAATAATTATTTATCTATTAAAAAAAAATATTGAATAATTATTTATATATTAAAATTTTTTGACCACCTAAAATCGAACCTACTAAAAAACTTTTTTAGGCTCTATACAGGCCTTCATTGTGATATCAAGATATAGGGCTTCTTTTTATTCTTGACAAATTTCGAAAAGATTTTGGAAGATTTGAGAAGCTTGGAAAAAATTCAAAACTATTTTAGAAATTTTTGAAAATTTTTTGTAGTTTTAAAATATTTTCAATATCTTCAAAACTTCTAAAATTCCTAAATATAAATATGTCTATTCGAATTTTTCCTACAATTTTAAAATAATTTTCATAATTAAAAATTTGCAACAAAATTCTTGGATATGATTCAAAATTTTTAAATACTTATTTTTTTATTCAATAAAAAAAAATATTCCAAATTTTCAACAAAATTCTTGGATCTCTTCAAAATTTTTAAATATCTTCTAAACTGACTAGAATTTTTCCTCGCATTTGGTAACCTTGCAAAACTAAAAAAATGTGGCCTTTAAATCTGCCAGATTCTTTTTCAACATTATGGAAAAATTTTGAAGTTTTTTGAAATCTATTAAATTTTTTTTTTCAAAAATTAATCATTCAAAGTAAAAAGTTATTAAAAATTTTACCAGGAATCTTCGTAAATTTTTGTTTTTAAAATCTTATCAAATTTTTAATTAATTTTTAATCCTGCAAAAAATTCTAGACTTTTCTAATATCTTTCAAAATCATTCGACGTTTTCCTCCCTTTTGTTAGAAATTCTACTTAAGCTTCTAAGGTTACTAAATATCTTTCGAAATTATTGGAATTAATTCTAAAATTATTTAAAATATTCTACATAATTAAAAAAATTGCCTTAAAATCTTTCTGATTTTTTTTGGCCTATTTTGGAAATCTTTTGAAATGTTATGAAATCTTTCTAAATATTATCTTAAAATCAACTTTCTTAAATAAAGAAAATGATCAAAAAATTGTCCAATAATCTGAAAGCTCTAAATTTTGTTCAGAATTGTTGAAAATATTCTTAAGATTTTAATTATTTTTTTATCTTCTTAAAACTGGTAAATAACTGTTAAATTTACTCGAATTTTTTCTCATAAAATTCATTTTTCGAAACAAAAATTTGTTTCAAATTTTCCAAGTAATCTGAAGGAAAATTTGTTGTTCTCTTCAAACCTTTCAAATTTTTTAAAAAGCTTCTTAATTTTTTTTGAAATCTTCAAAAATCTACATTTTGTCTAAAAGTTTTTGAAATCTTTGCAAATTTCAAATTAATTTTTAATCTTTTGAAAAATTCTAAATTTTTATAATATCTCTTAAAATCATTCCAGTTTTTCCTAATTTTTGTTAGAAATTCTACGTAAGCTTCTTAACCTCCTGAATATCTTTTACAATAGTTGACATTTTTTCTAAAATTAAAAAAACTTGTACCTAATTAAAAAAAATACCTTGAAATCTGAAATTTCTACATTTAAAAAAAAAATTTGAAAACTTTTTATGTTTATAATTATTTTGTCATCTTTTAAAAACTTCTAAATAACTTCTAAACTTCCTCGAATGTTTTCTGAAATTTTATAATTTAAAAAAAAACTAAAAATTTCCGCTTTAAAATCTTCTACATTCTTTTTCGAAATTTTAGGAAATAATTTGAAATGTTTCAAAATATTTTTTCATTATCTCTTAAAATTTATCTTTTGAAATAATGATCAATTTGAAATTTCCACTGTAATCTTATGAAAATTTTATAATTCTTTAGAAACCTTACAAAATTCTTCAAAAACTTCTTTTTTTTTTGGAAAAATTTCAAAAATCTACATTCTGTTTTCAATTTGTTAAAATCTTCGCCAGTTTAAAATCGTTTTTGAATATTTTTAGAACATCTAAAACTTCTGATATAATTTGAAATAATAATAAAAATACGTTTGAAAAAATTCAAATTGTTTCTAAAATTTTGTCCAATCCTGCTAAATTTAAAAAAAGTCTTTAAATCTTTGAGATTGTTTTTCGAAATATTTTTAAATTTTCAAAACTGAAAATTTTTTTTTTAAATAAAATCTAAATCAGTTAAGAACAGAATTATTTCCCAATATCCAAAAATCATTAACGATTAAAATTTACTCTTTTATTGACAATGCTTAGAAACATTCAGAATCAAATTTTATTGTGAAATAAAATTCATTATTTGAAAAGAATCGTCTAAAATTTTCTCAGAAATCTTCAGAAATGTTTTTCTTCCAAATCTTCAAAAAGTTACATTTTGTTCAAAATTGTTCAAAGCTTTCTCTAGTATTTAATTACTTTTTAATCTTTTCAAAACTCCTAAATATCTCTTAGATTTACTCGGATTTTTTCTGAAAAATTTTTATCTTGCAACATTAAACAATTTTGTTTTAGAATCTTCTTAATTCTTTCAAAATCATTAAGTTTCCCTACAAACTTTTTAAATCTTGCAAAATTAAAAAAATTAACTTAAAACCTTTCAAATTATTTTTTGAAATATTTTGAAATCTTCAAACCTTTAAAATAATCTTTTAAAATAAAACCTAATTTATTAACATTTTTTCCAAAAATTTCATTGTTGGTACCGACAATTTTCTTCATCGGTACCGATAAATTAAGATAACTTGTAAATGGAAATATTTTAAGTTTTTGTCCATAATTTCATTTTTGTCATCTCTTTAAAAGTGTGGAAAATTTTACAAATTATAGCGTGGTATCAAAATGTTAAGAATAAAATTGTTATAGAATATTGAATATTTAAAAAAAAATTGAAACTGTCTACTTTAAAAGTGATGTTTAGAAACATTTACAAGTAAATTTTATCATGAAATAAAAGGACTTCTTCCGAAATTTTTATTACGAAAATTGATTGTGGAGAAAATTTGTTGAAAACAGGCACTAAAAGCCATATTCACAATAGGATGAAACGCAAAAACTCAAAATTATTAGATTCCTTTGTAATAGCACTAAAAAGTTTTTTTTTCGCATAACGAACGAATTTGAAAAAAAAAATAATATTCAAAGAAATGACGCAAAATTATATTTGGACAAAAAATTTGTTCCCACATTTTTTCGCTCTAAGGCGATTATCTTTCATAAATTTTACATAAAACAATTAAAATTTCTTTCTACATACAAAAAATTTGAAAAATTCAAAATTTGAAAATCTTCAATCGACTTGCCCTGATATTTGATATTTGATCAGTTTGTGAGAAACATTTTTTTTTCAATTTGTTCGTAAAGCTACAAAAAAACTTATCAGTGCTATGACTAAGGAATCGAAAAATATTTAATAGTGCGAGATCTCGTGACTGGAACTTTGAGAAAAAAAAGATCAATTCAGAAATTTTAATTTGTAATTAAAAATAATCAAACCCAATAAAATATTGAATGAAATTCGAATGAGTGGTTATTTTGTGCCTAGTCGAAGTGGCCAGCATGAATCATATCAAGGGATAAGGCCATAATGGTATCCGCAGTATCTGATTCCCAGTCGGTTTTATGGGTTTATTAGAAGCAAATCAAGAGAATGGAGCCTCTAATCAAAGATACTGACGAGTGAGGCCGTCTCGGTCTAGCATTATGGCATTATTCCTCACACTCCTCTGCATCCTCTTCCTCCCTCTTTCCTCCGGCAAATTCACCCTTGTCCCTAATCTATACTCGTTAGAGACATTATATTGCTTCTGCTGCCAAATCAAAATCTCGATTGTAAATATTGCCCAGAGGTTTTCAAATAAAAAATAATATATATCTTCATATTCCAAAGAAACAATCAATTTTTCTTAATCATTTTGTGAAGACCGTTGTACTTTTTTACGAGACACAAGAGAAGATTCGAGATAATATTCGAGACGAGATTCAAAACAATATCGAGATAATATTCTAGATAGTATCCGAGACGAGATTCGAGACAATATTGGAGACAAGATTCGAGACAATATTTGGAATAAGATTCAAGACAATATTCGAGACGAGATTCGACACAAAATTCGAGTCGAGATTCGAGTTATGACTCAAGACAAGACTCAAAACGAGACACGACATGAAACTCGAGACGAGATTTAAGACGAGACTCAAGACGATACTCGATATAAGACTCGAGGCGAGATTCGAGACGAGGCGAGACTCGAGATAAGACTCGAGGCGAGATTCAAGACGATACTCGAGATAAGACTCGAGACGAGGCACGAGACGAGACACGACATGAGACTCGAGACGAGACTCAAGACGATACTCGATATAAGAGTCGAGGCGAGATTCAAGACGACACGAGACTCGAGATAAGACTCGAGACGAGATTCCAGACGAGATAAAATGAGATGACACAAAGGAGGGTCAAAGAAAGGAATGGAAGGAGTTGTTGAGAAAGAGGAGCGGAGGGGGAGATTTGAACGACTCAATAGGCTACAAAACCCTTTTCCGTAGGCTTATGTTGCCTACATTTAATAATTTTTATAATAATAATATAAAGTTTTTTTCCTCATAATAATATAAAAAAAAATTAAATAATAATATAATAATAAATAAATAAAATAATGAATAAAATTATTTCTCTAATAAGTTCAAGTTGAAGGCAAAATGTCAATTTAATAAAAGAGATATTATTGAAAAACTAGTGCTCTGTGCTTGACCGGTTAAATGTTTAAACGTTGAAACAATTCGAATGTCAACGTTTAATTTTTTGGACATTTAACCTGTATAAAAGTTCATTCGGTTAAACTTTCCATCGTCTTCAACTTTTTTTTTATTCAAACTTTTTTGGTTAGAAATTTAATTATTTTTATGAAAATGCGACAAGTTTGTTAAAAAGTCATCCTTTTTGGTTGAAAATTAAAATGTTTTGTTGGAAATTCGTCCTTTTGGGTGAAAAATTCCACTATTGTGGTCGAAGATTCGCCTTTTTGAGTTGAAAATTTTACCATTTTGTTGAGAAATTACCTTTTTTTGAAAAATTTGTTTCCTTCCTGACTGAAAAATATTTCTTATTTATCAAAATGTCGAAAAACAATCTCGAAAATTTTACAGAAATTTTTTTAATTTTGCAGTATAAAAAAAATTGGAATTACTTGAAAAGAAATTAAGAAGTTGTAAAAAATGTTCAAAATTATAAAAATTTGAGATTTCAAACAATTTAAAACTAACTGCAGATTTTTGAAATTTTCGTACAAAAAAATTGAGAAGCTTTTTCAGGATTTGGAAGGATTGAAAATATTAATTAAATTTCTTTAAGGTTCCACAGGAATTAAAATTTTTTTTTTGGGTTGAAAATTCTATTATTTTGGTAGAAGATTCAATCATTTCTTCAAAAATTAACTTTTTGGTTAAAAAATTCATTTTTTTGGGTACAAGCTTTTACTGCTTTGTAGAGAATTGTCTTTTTTGGCTTGAAAATGTAGAATTCAACTGTTTGGTTGAAAATTTGCCTTTTTCAATTGAATATAATTGTTTTTATTTTAATTTATCATGCTTTTTATGAAAATATCAACTTTTTTGTTAAAAATTTGTTTCGTTCATGACTGAAAAATCTTTCTTTGTTATCAAAAATCGAAAAGCAATCTCGAAAATTTTAGAGAACATTTTTTAATTTTGCAGTAAAAAAAATTTGTATTACTTGAAAAGAAATTGAGCAGTTTTGAAAAAGTGTCAAGAATAATTTAAAATTTCAGATTTCAAAAAATTTTAAATCAACTGCAGATTTTTGAAATTTTCTTGCAAAAAATTGAGAAGCTTTTTTAGGATTTGGAAGGATTGAAAATAATGATAAAATTTTTTTAAGGTTACACTGGAAATTTAAAATTCATTTTGTTTGGTTGAAAATTATTTTTGTAGGAAATTCAACCATTTCTTTAGAAATTACCATTTTGGTTCAAAATTCATGTTTTTGGAAAAAAAATTTAACTGCTTTGTAGAGAATTCACTTTTTTGGCTTGCAAATTTAGAATTCAACTGTTTGGTTGAAAATTTGCCTTTTTCAATTGAATATAATTGTTTTTATTTTCATTTACCATGCTTTTTATAAAAATATCAAATGTACCTTTTTGTTAAAAATTTGTTTCCTTCATGGCTGAAAAATGTTTCTTTGTTATCAAAACTCGAAAAGCAATCTCGAAAAATTTGGAGAAAATTTTTTAATTTTGCAGTAAAAAAAATTTGAATTACTTGAAAAGAAATTGAGCAGTTATGAAAAAGTGTCGAGAATCATTTAAAATTTAAGATTTCAAAAAATTTCAAATTAACTGCAGATTTTTGAAATTTTCTTACAAAAAATTAAGAAGCTTTTTTCAGGATTTGGAAGGATTGAAAATATTATTTAAATTTCTTTAAGGTTCCACTGGAAATTTAAAATTCATTTTTTTTGGGTTGAAAATTCTATTATTTTGGTAGGAAATTCCACCATTTCTTTAAAAATTAACTTTTTGGTTGAAAATTTATATTTTTGGGTATAAAATTTAACTGCTTTGTACATAATTCACTTTTTTGGCTCGCAAATTTAGAATTCAACTGTTTGGTTGAAAATTTGCCTTTCTCAATTGAATATAATGATTTTTATTTTTATTTACTATGCTTTTTATAAAAATATCAACTATTACCTTTTTGTTAAAAATTTGTTTCCTTCATGGCTGAAAATCTTTCTTTGTTATCAAAATATCAAAAAGCCATCTCGAAAATTGTAGAGAAAATTTTTTCATTTTGCAGTATTAAAAAAAATTTGAATTACTTGAAAAGAAATTAAGAAGTTTTGAAAGAATGTCCAAAATAATTTGAAATTTGAGATTTCAAAAATTTTAACTTACTGCAAATTTTTGGAATTTCCTTACAAAAAAGTGAGAAGCTTTTTCAGGATTTGGAAGGATTGAAAAGATTAATCAAATTTCTTTAAGGTTCCACTGGAAATTAAATTTTTTTTTTTTTGTTTGGTTTGATAATTCAATTATTTTGGTAGGAAATCCAACCATTTCTTTAAAAATTAACTTTTTGCTTGTAAATTCATATTTTTGGAAAAAAAATTTAACTTCTTTGTAGAGAATTGTCCTTTTTGGCTTGAAAATTTAGAATCCAACTGTTTGGTTGAAAATTTGTCTTTTCCAATTGAATTTAATTGTTTTTATTTTAATTTACCATGCTTTTGATAAAAATATCGACTATTACATTTTCCGTTAAAAATTATTTTTTTGGTTCAAAATTTAAGCTTTCTCAGCTGAAATTCAACTACTTGGTTTGAAATTGAACTACTTTCATCAAAATATTCTTTTTTTGGTTGAGCATTTTAGTTTAACCTTTATTTCTTGGGTTACAAATTTCACTATTTTGTTAAAAATGCATTCTTATTTTGATTAAATTCAACTGTTATTGATCTAAAGTTAATTTTTTTTTGAAACATCCACTATTATATTTTTCTTTGAGAATTTATCCTTTTAGGTTAAGAAATTAACTACTTGGCTAAAAGCCGAAATACCTTGTTAAAAATCAATTTTTTGGTTGAAGATTCATCTCTTTGCTTGAAAACGTAATTATTTTCTTGAAAAATCTTTTTTTTATTGTGAAAGTTAACTTTTTTAACTGAAAATTCAACTATTTCGGTTTCCGTAGAAAATTTATATTTTCAGATGAAAATTCATCGCTTTTCCTCAAACTTCATATTTTTGGTTCAAAGTGTACCTATTTTATTGAAATTATTCGGTTTTAATGAAGGATTTTAACATTTTGAGAACTGAATAAAAAAATTTTTATTCGAATGCCATCCGTAATGTACATCCCCTTTTTAGCTTCCAATTAAATTATGTATGTCTTTTTTATTTTTTTCAATACCTCAAAATTGATATTGTTAATTGTAATTTTTTTTAAATCTGATTCCTGTTTTTCTTTCGATTCTACAAAGCTGCGTTTTGTCCATCCCCTTTCCAGCATCTAATTGAACAGTAATAAAAAAAATTTTGAATATCTCAAAATTGATATTTCTTAATACGTCATTCTCCTTAAACCTGTTTTCTTTCTTCAGATTCTGCACATCTGCGTAATGTTCATCCACTTTCCAGGACTCTATTAAACCGAAATCTTAAAAGAAAATTGATGCAAGTTGATCTCTGTGTAAGTTCTTTTTACGAGATGAATGAATTATGTTTTTTTTTTTATCTTTTTGAATAATTCAAATTTCATGTTGGTGAATACGTCTTTGTCCTAAATCTGCTTTGTTTTTCTTCAGATTCTGCGGAACTTTATAATTTCCATCTCCTATCCAGCTTCCAATTAAATTATTTATATCATCTTTTTTTTTAATTGCTCAAAATTGATATTGTTAAATGTAATTTTGCTTCAATCTTATTCGTGGTTTTCTTCAGATTTTTCAGAGCCGCGTTATGTCCATCCCCTTTCCAGCATCTGATTACATTTTAATTTAAAAACAAAATTGATACGAGTTGATCTTTGTGTTAGATCTTCTCACGATATAAATTAATTTTATCTGTTCCAATTAATTTTGAATGCGTGAAAAATGAAAATACTCAATATGCCATTCGTCTTACTTTTGATTCTTCAGATTCTGCAGATCTGCGTAATTTCCATCCACTTCCCAGCATCCGCTAAACACAAATCTTAAAATAAAATTGATACAAGTTGATCCCTGTGTTAGTTCTTCTCACGAGACAAATTAATTATGTTTCTTCGAATCTTTTTGAATACCTCAAAATTCACTAAAAATTTGATTGTTGAGAACGTATTTTATCTGTCCTCTACAATCGTGAAAATGTGGGTTCGTCTCTTATGGCATCTTACCTCTAAACTTTGCCTGCTATTAAATTATCCTTCACTATGTAAATAAATTACAATGAGTAATTCGTTCTCCCAAAGAACATATACCTAAGTGCAAATCCCATTAAAATCACGACTCCTAAGGTGATTCCCCTGCGATTAAATTCGTTTTGATTTGCCGTTAAATCCGAAAATTACCAGGCCATATAAGCAGTGCTTCTCAGCGGGATATTTGCGAAAAACCTTGGAAGATAATTATTCTCGATCTAAAAAATCTGACTGGACATCGACTCTAGGCATTTTGTTATCTTTACGAGTTGGAATGCACTTGGCAAGTAATGCGATTTCCAGTTGTCTATATTCCATAATCGTATAAAGGACAGGGGCGCCGAGCGTCAGAAAAGGTAAGGGATAAGAGAAGACACAAAACGTGGAGCGATCATCGTTCGTAAAGTTTTACGATGGCGAGTTATAATTATTTTATTATTGCCGATCGTAAACGCGATCAAACAGTAAAGGTAATAATATGCAGTAAATACTTTAATGGAGAGACAACGTCAGGGCGGACGTGTTAAGCGTATCCATGCCGTAAACGCGAAGCGTTCGACTGGACTTGTGTCAAGTTGCGAAAAGGAATTAACGAAGCTTCAATAACAGCGAATGATACTCAAAGCCAGCGCCCTTGGATGAAAGACGATTTCGCGGACGTTCATTGCACTGCTTGAACTTTAGCGCATTAATTCAGAAAAATTATTCTCAGCTCTTAAACTTTATTGTGCTGCAACAATTATTCATTTTTATGGACAACGAAGGCGCTGTTCATAAACTACATTAACAATTTTGGGTTATTTTTGACCCCCCCTCGACACTTCGATCACCTTCGTTGACAGTAGTTTAGCGCATAGGCGTGGGACGTCGGGTCCCTAAACATCGAAAATTCTTCCGCTCTCTACAAAAATCTAAAAATTCTCCTAAGGGATGAGGGGCCATCCATAAAATACGTTACCAATTTTAGATCATTTTTTACCCCCGTCCTCCCTCTTGAATGACCGTAGTACCCCCCCCCCCCCCTCCACGGAATTAACGTAGCCTTTGCCTAAACACGCATTTCAAGTTTATTCTGCGTTTCTTAATTCGAAATTCATTTCATTTTCAAGAAAATGATTGAATGTTTAACCAGAAAAGAATTTTCTACTAAATAAATGAATTTTAAACTCAAAAACACAAATTGAAAAAATAATTTTTAACTAAAGACTTACAATAAAAATCAAATGGTTCAACTTTCAAGTAAAAGAAACAAATTTTTACCAAATGGTTCATAGTAAATTTGCAACAAAACAGTTGAATATTCGACCAAAAAATTTGACTTGAATAAAATAGTCGAATTTTCAACAAAAAATTAAACTTTCAAGAAAATAGTTTAGCTTTTAACCAAAAAGCTAAATTTTTAACCTTTGATAATGAATATCCAATCAAGAAGATTAAATTAATACTAAGAAACAGATTTTTAATAAAATATATCACTTCTTAAACTCTTAGTTGAATTTTAAATCTATAAAAATGAATTTGTGAACCAAATCCTAACATTTTTAATTAAGAAACATCAGTTTTAAACTAAAAATGAAATCGTTAAATTATCAGTTCAAAAAAATAATTTTCATAAACAAAAAACTAATTTTTAATCAGTTGAATTCTCAAAAAAAAAAAAAATTAACAAAATAGTTTAATCCTCAACCAAAAAGATCGATTTATTACCCATGAAGACAAATTTTGAACAAAATACTTTAATCCTCTAACAAATAGTTCAATATTCAACTTACAAAGGCTAAAGTTTAAGCCAAAAATAAAATGATTAATTTTGGAGATATAAAGACTAATTGTTTAAAAAAAAAACTAATTTTCAACAGAATAGTTGCATTTTTAATAAAAAAGATGAATCTTTACCAGAAAATTAATTTTTAACAATGTAGTTGAACATTTAACCAATTAGTTGAAGTTTCAACAATATAATTAAAATTTAAACAAAATAGATGAATTTTTAACCAAGAAGCTGAATTGTTAACCTTCCATAATAAATATTTAATCAAGAAGATTAATTTTCTATAAAAAGACGAATTTCAAACAAGATACATCAATTTTTCAATATGTAGTTGAGTTTTTAAGTAAAAAATTTAATTTTCAATCTAGAAAGATGAATTTTCTTACCTAATATTAAAGTTTTTAATCAAGATGGATAATTTTTCAACCAAAAATAAAATTCTTACATTTTCAGTTTAAAAAATTGATTTTTCAGAATACAAAATCGAATTTTCAATGAGTTGAATATCACTGAAAAAGAAGAATTTTTAATAAAATAGTTCAATCCTTAACTAAGAGGAATTATTTTCCAACCATGAAGACGAATTTTCAACAAAATACATTAATTCTCTACCAAATAGTTGAATTTTTATCTCATAAAGAATAAATTTTCAATAAAAAATAGAAACAGATAAAAGTTTGCACCGAAAAGATAAATTTTTCAAACCAATCGTTAAATTTTTAATCAGAGTGATAATGTTTCCGCTAAGGAGATTAATGTTCTACTAATAAATATAAATTTTCGACAAATTTATTTAATTTTGAAGCCAAAAACAAGAATTGTTTACAAAAGAGTTGAATATTCAACCCGATGATACGATTTTTCAACAAAAAAGTTGATGGTCTACCAAACAATTAAATTTTCAAATAAATAATTAATTTAATTTTCAACCAAATTGTTGTATTTTCAAGTCGGAAAAACGAATCTTCTGCAGAACAGTTGAATTTTCATCAAAAAAGTTGATTTACGACCAATTAGATGATTTTTTACCTAAAATTATAAAATTTCAATCAAAAAATGTATTTTTTACAAAGTGTTTCAATTTTGAACCAAGTAGTTAAATTTTCAACCAAAAAAGATGAATTCTCAACCGAAAAAAAAATAATTTTCAACCAAAAACAATGAACTTTTAGCCAAAAATAGTTTATGCATAACAAAAATTTTGGAAGTTATAAAATTATACTTGCAATCAACATAATTAATAAGTACTTAAATTGTTGAAATTTTACATTTTTGACGCCCGTTTTCAGATTGTAAAATTCGTAAGATTTAAAAAAATTTTCAATTTGCAAGCTTTTTATTATTTGTATTTCTATATTGAACACCACAATTTAAATTAGTTAACTTTAAAAACTTCACTCTTCTGAAGAATTCTTCTTGAAAGTTGAAAGTCTCTTTATAAGTTCTAATATAAAAAGTTGAATTTTTAATGGCGTTAGTTAAACATTTTAAATTTTCCATTTGCCAATATCGAACTCCACAAACAATATTATTTGTATTAGTTCATGTCTTGAAGTATTTTATTCCATAGCTACATTTTTTGAAAATATCTATATCTTCAAGAAAAGGATTCAGTCAATTTTTAAAGTATTATAAAAGACTTTTAATGATGATGACAAATTTTTAATTAATTTTAAAAATTTTCAATTAATTTAAATAATTAGCAAATGATAAGTCATTTGGTAATATATTGTTAGGTAAAATCTATTGTAACATCCATCTGGGGTTTGTATTTAATGCAAAACATTTTTAAATCAGTCAATATCAATTGTTATTGAAAAAAATGATGAATTGCATGAATACGTACAATTATATTTCTTCAAACGAATAATTCACGTTCTCCGATATGATAATTATACTTGGGGTGTAATTATAAAACTTTATATTTTCACTCAAATACAGACTAGAAGTTTCCTAATCAAAACATTATCTTGACATAAATCATTTCACTTCTTTCACGTCACTGACAACAAAGAAATAATTTGCAGACCTTGATAAACAAGTACATAAATTCCCACGCATTTTCACTTTCAAATCAGTAGGCGAAAATCTACATACTACTTTTTCAAAATGAAGATATTTTTCATCGTTAATATTTTGCTTTTCTTATTGGTTTTATTTATAAACGACATCAGTTCTGAGGATCCCCTGCCAGGTAAATATAAATAAATATCTAATATAATAAATATGTATAGCAACTTTTGTATTTGTATATTATTGTTAAAATTTGTAACAAAAATTCACAAATACAAAAGTTGTTTTTGAAAATCATGATTATTATTATAATATAATCAAGCCAAATCCGTTGGGGGGTAAGCGTCATTCACTCGGATCTAGCCTCGTTATACGAGGCTAGATCGCGTTCGTTCCACAATCCTGATCCGACCCAGGTAGCTGATCAATCTCTCTATCAATTACCCAAAGCGAAGAGTTTCACAAAGTCACCATGTGAAGCTTTCCGCGCAAGCCTTCGATTCATTCCGCCATAATAATCTTATTATCTGGAAACGCTAACCCACGTACCTTCACAATCCCGAGAAACACACCGTTTTCGTCTAAAAGGGCCATTCTTAGAGACTTATCCATGGATATAATAAGTAGTCAAAAGGACATAACGCATCCTTGCCTAACATCTTGCCTAATATCAAACCATTTAATCAGTTGTCTATTCACCCTTACAATCGCTTTGCTACCTGCACATATTGCTTGTATCGCTTTTGGGTGCCACATATTGACTCCTAACTTTTTTAGGAGTTTCCAAAGCTTATTTCTACCCACCTTATCAAACTCTTTTCCTAGGCCAACAAATGCGTAAAAAACGTTTTTTTTTCATCTTCAAACTTTTGTCTTTGATCTTTCTCTAGCTAAATATCTGATATGCACATGATCTACCTAGCATAAATCCACATTGAAATTGGCAGATCATTTCTTCTGTTGTTTTAATTACCCTATGAACTCACTAAGCTGATACCTTTTTCATTATTGCAGTTGCTTTTATCTCCCCTTCCTTTGTATATTGGGACGAAATTCACCTTTTTTCAGTCATCTGAAACTTCCTTCATCTTGAAACATGAATTTATCAACTCGCACAGCCTGAAAGGTATCTATTTGCTACCGTATTTAAGCACTTTAGCGTTATGACCACCTACACCAGCCGCTTTACCATTATTTAAGTATTCAATTATATCACTAACCTCATAGCAAAGAGTCTTTCAAAGCGTCTAGCATCCCGTCGGTATCATATACATTTTACCATTTCTATTTCTAATGCCGAATAACTCTGTACTACTACTTCCTTTCACAATGATCATGGCCAATTTTGAGAATAGTTTCCTACTTCACTCAAAATCTATTTGCATTTCCTTCTCTTCTTCCGCTCTGATTTTACCCTTACTTTCTTTAACTAGTATTTTTACTTTCTGTTCTTGTCCCTATAATCATTTTTTAGTCTAATTCTCTCGTCATCGTTAAGTCCTGTAATGTTTAAATTTCTTAGATAAACTTGCTTCTTTTCGTTGATGGCTACGCGGATTTCATTATTGCAGCAGACATCACCAGTCATTCTTTCTACAACCGCAATACCACACACATCAGTCGCACTCCAAAAAATGATTTCCCTGAGCATAGCCCATGCGCCCTTTATAACCTTATTGCGCATTAGTGCCTCTCAAGTTGCCTCATCTATGCGTTTGTATATCTTATTCTCATATTGTGGCTATCGCCTCTTCACCAGAAGTACAAGTGTATCAGTTTTTGCCTAAACCAAGTATTTGTAATAAGCAGGCCCTTTTCTGAACATAAGCTAATCAATCTGTCCCTGTTGACGTTTATTTTCTGATCTTTGAAAATACCTAGTATCCTGTCTGTACTCTCGCGTTGGACTCCAACCCATCCATTTATATCTCCTAGTGTAATGATTCTTTTCTTATTTTTTTTTTATTTTTTTATTTTTTTATTTTTTTTTTATTTTAATTATCCAACAGTCATAGACCAATTACAGGATAACTTATCTTAAGAGTTAAGTAAGAATAGTAATAACAGTAATCGAAGGTGAATAAGCTTAGAAATAATTGTTTAAAGAAAATATCAGTAGGGCTAGACATAAGCCTCAATAGCAGTTCGTAGATTAGTTAATGACATATAAAATAAATCAAGCGACGCATTAGATTTAAAAAAATTATTTGTCAACACACACATTTTAGTTATAGGTGTCTTACATTGAGCCAAGTTTCTGACGTAGAATGGTAGTGTTATTGAACGAGAATCAAATTGGGGTACAGCCCATGGAATTTGTGATGATAAATGTGGACAGTCAATGTAACCCTTTATTAGTTTTAAAAAGAACATCATAGTTTGTACATTTCTACGATCTTTCAATGTACACATGTCAAACTTATCACAGAGCTCGATATAATCTGATCCCGGGGGCAGAGTTTGGCCATTAACCTTCCATTTAAGAAATTTAAGGAATTTCTTTTGACATCTATCAATAGAGTCACAGAGGTATTTCACGGATGGTTGCCAAATTACAGTTCCGTATTCTAGTTTAGATCTAACAATCGTATAGAATAAAGTCTTAATCGCAAGGGGATTTTTGAACGAACGGCACGACCTGATTAGAAATCCTAAGGCCCTATTGGCTTCTCTGATTACGTAATCAATGTGAATGTTGAAACGTAGGGAGTCATCAACTATGATACCCAGATCTCGCGTATACTTCACCCTTTCCAGAACACAACCCTCTATCTCATACTGAAAATAAATAGGCATAGTTTTGCGTGTAAATGACATTATTTTACATTTTGAGGCGTTGATGTCAAGTGAGTTGTCAGCGCACCACTTAACAAATAAGTTGAGGTTCTTTTGCAATATTATGCAATCTCTTACATTATCAATAGGATATAAAAGTTTAGCATTATCAGCGTAGAAAAGAATAAATACACTCAACACTACCTCAACGCCATTTATATATATATAATAAATAGCAGTGGTCCAAGGTTAGAGCCCTGAGGGACCCCGGAGGTAGGGATAAAAGGCGCTGATGAATGTCCATTGTATTGTACTATGTGCTCTCGGCCAGCTAAGTAGGAATTTAGTAATTTTTGAATTTTACCAGGTACGCCAAGTTCTTTTACTCTTTCAAGAATAAGAGTATGACTTATGCAGTCAAAGGCCTTGGACATGTCCGTGTATATGACGTCTACTTGGTGATGTTTTGTCAAAGAATTTTCAACGAATTGTACAAAAGATAGCAAGTTCGAAGTTGTAGATCGTCATGGGACAAATCCATGCTGAGAAGTGGATAAGATTGGTGTGACATAAGGCCAGATAAGATCACACAGTGACATCTCCAAGACCTTTGAAAAATTTGGCAGAATGACAATTGGTCTGTAATTTGTAAACTCTGATCTATTTCCTTTTTTAAAGACTGGACATATGCGCGCCTTCTTCCAAAGATCAGGAAATACTCCAGTAGATAATGCAAGGTTAGAAATCAAATGAATCGGATCGATTAGGAAATCAGCACTTTTTTTTATTAGACTTCCAGGAATTAGGTCAGTGCCGGCAGTGAGCTTGTTTGGTAATTTGCACATATTTGACAATAATTGTTCTTGGGGTATTTGGAAGCTATCTCCAAGGTAATTTCGCTGATTATTAGGATTGCACACGTCTGAGCTAGATGATTTGTAAACGCTTTTAAATAAATGTGCGAAAGAATCTACAATGGCTTGAGGAGTAGAGAGCTCAGTGCCTTCGTACTGCATTATTCCCGGAATTCTAGATGTTCTGTTTAAATCATTCATGTGCGACCAAAATGTAGAAGGTGAGTTTACAATATTATTTTCAATATTCGACTGATAAGATGCGTACAGTATACGGGTATTGGACTTAGTAGTTGCTCTTAGTTCCATAAAGGCGTTGAGGTAGTATTCATTGAGAGTACTTTTATACTTTTTTCTGTATTTTTCTTTGAGTTGTAGGTCCAGAATATGTTTCTTAGTAAACCAGGATGGATATTGATTGGTATATCCTGACGAAGAACAAGTACCAATCTCCCTGTCTAGGATTTCATATAGAATATTGTAAAATTTTTCTAGAGCTACATTAAAGTTATTTTATAAATATAAAGTTGACCAATCAACCAAGGCAAGACTAGAAACGACACTAGAAAAATCATTGTTTTTGAACCTATAGCGTTTAGTAGCTTGGTTTAATGGCATTATATGCCTCAAAGATAATTGAGGCAAGTGAGACTCGAAGCGCAAGAACAGGGGAGGGTGATACTTGTCTACAGGCAGAATAGGGATATCACTAGAAGACACTTCGCAGGGAAAAGTTGCCAAAACAAGATCAAGGTATCTGTAATTGGTGTTGTGTATATCATTATATTGTGTTAAATTGTGAAGTTCTTGAAATGCAAGAAGCAATGATGATTTTCTATCTGCAATCCCCATGGTAACATAATTTTTAAGATTAGGCATATTAAAATCGCCAACAATTAGTGTTTTACAATTCCAGATGGGATATGGAGATGACGTGGCTTCAAAGAAAGATTCGATTTCCTGAACTGTAGTATCTGGAGGGATATATGTAGCTATTAAAATAAACGGCATATCCTCAATGATAGCTTTAATAGCCACGATATTAATTTTAGGTACGGCACTTATTATAGAGCTTACATCTATTGAACCGGTAACGATTCTTAACTTTGCGGCTATAAGTACACCCCCACCACTTTTATCCAGCCTGTCATCTCTGTAGACGTTAAAAAAATTTAAATCGAAAAATTCAGCAGAATGTACCTGAGGTTTTAGCCAAGTTTCGGAAAAAATTAAAAAGTCGTAATTAAAAATTTCCGGAGATGTAACTAACAAGCCAAATTTAGTGTTAATGCCCCGCACATTTTGGTAATATAAAGATATGTCATTTAACAAACTTACGTCAACTATATGTGTGTGAGCGATACCTGGAATAGATGCGTTTATTGAGAACTGTTGACTGCTTGCTGAGGTGCTAAATTTATTGTACGTGGTTTTGACAGAATAATTTTCGGTTCCCCTAGATGATCCACAATCTTCAGATGCTGTTCTCCGCGAGCACGACGATCCTCCAAGATTTTTTTCAGTTCGTTGTAACGGGTTCGTTGTGCCTGGGTGCGATCTTGTGAGAGAGTCATTTCGCCAGAAGCATCTGGTTTTGGTCGCTCCTTTCTCAATATTAAATATTTTTGAAGAATTGTTGTGGCAACATGTTCGGCTTTGAAAATTATTCTGATTGGGCGTGGAGGTCCAGAGGTCTGCGGATTTTTACCAATTCTATAGAATTTGATGTTGCTCGAGTTGTGATCATGATCAATATTTTTAAGATAGTTATTAATAATATCACTCAATTTAGTGACAGTCTGGGAGGTATCAGAGGCATTTTTAGCTTCAGGGCAACCAAACAAAATTAAATTTTTCTTACGTTCCATCCTGTCTGACATCTCCACAATACAGCGCGTGTAAGCTTCATTGTCCACGGTCCTGTTTTCGAGTTCCTGGACTTTGACTTCTAGGCTGTCGATGCGTTCATGCGCAAGATCCAGGTTGCCACCGAGAGTGTTGAGTTTGGACGATATAGCATCTGTCGAGTCCTTGAGCTCGGCAGAGATAGAGGCTCTATGATTTTCCAGGAGGGAGGAAGTTTTGCTCATATTATCAATCAGTAACTTCTCTAGGTCAGATTTAGTCACTGGAGTGACTTCAGCAGAATCAGATTGTGTAACGTTTCGAAAGATAGGAGAATTGGACCTAGGTTTGTAGTTGCAACATTTTCTTTTTCCAGTCTTTTGACTGGTAGCCAAGGCGATGCACCCGGGGTGGTAATGCATACCACAGGGACAAATAAAGGAGTCCCCATCTATTCCCGAGTTGCACTGTTTACAGGTTCTTTGGGAATCTGGCATGATGAATTGTGACGATCCTTATTAAAGCTGGAGCAAAGTTTGCGGTGACAGAGTGAGGTTAAGATTGAATCACGTGTCACGAGAAACGAGTTGTCGGAGGGAGGAAAAAAGAATAGATAGACTAAACGAAACGATAAAATTTCGTATAAAACAATCTCGAGGGCCAAACGCCAATAAATCAATCGTTTATAAGTTTATCCGTAGTAGGCATAACACAGAAGTGAGGTTATGTTGTCAAAAACAAAACGAAGCATCCCATCAACACTACAGAGCATCAAGCAGACACTTTAAATTGTTTAATACACTCGTAAATATATAAACTAGCACCAGTAACTATTATTTCCACATAAAACTTTTATAATTTTACATAAAGTATGAATTTTGAGCAGCGATATAATCGGAGCACATGCTGTAACTATAAGTATAAGTAAGTAACTATAGTATCACTTAAAGTGTTTCGAAAGGCGTCCTTTACTTCACTCATTCTACCATCAACTAGGACATAGCACGCTATGATATATGATCTTCTGATTCTCACTTTCATTCTAATTCACAACAATCTGGGAGATACAAATTTATTTCGCTTGACATGCTGTTTTGCTCTCTCATTCATAATCAGACCGACTCCTTGACTAACATGCGATTCAGTATCTACTCCTGACCATAGTTCGAGTCCGCGCTTTAACTCTCTATTTTCCATTAATCTGCTATTGCATCTTATTTTCTCCGTTTCAGGTAAACACAAAATATCTTACTTTCTTACGTGCATTGTTTCTCGAAATTGTTCTTCTCTAAAATCATTCACCTCTCCAGCATTCCAAACACCCAGTCTCCATATATCGCCCGAAACTTTACCTTTACCTTCACCGATGCATGCTTTTCATTAACCAAAGTTTTATTACATTCTGATACTACCATATTGTTTGTATTATTCATTGTTTAAAGTACACGCTAAACTACAAACTTGATGCGAGAAGTCTATTTTGCGAGTAAAAACCATGTCCAAAATAATTAGTCAAACGTCGTAAGACGGTGAGTCCAAAATAATTAGCCAAGTCGTCGTAAAGTGGAAAGTCCATATATAGTGTCAATCCCACCACACTTCGGTCAATGAAGGGCTATATAGGAACACAACTAGAACCGAGAAAGTCACGGTTGGTTTATGTTGTATACTGAGTAGGGCACCAGCCTTCAGCAGTGTAGTAATAGATGAGAAAATGTGTACATTTCTCGAAAGTTCCCGCGATTTTCCTCAAGTTTTGTATGTTCCCATTTTCCCATCCTTGGCCTGCCTCTAGGCACGCCACAAGTAACTTTTTTCTCAACATTAATAGTAATTGCACCACAGTACTCATCTCCTAAGAGTTGTCCTAATAATTCCACTTTGTTTGATACCAGACGTGAATTTTAAAATTATTATCAATTTATAAGTAGCAAGTTTTTGGTTTCGTGCCTAGAGGAAGGCCGGGAATTGGCGAATGGGAATATATGAACTCCTATCTAATATTACACTGGTGAAGGCTGGTCACCTTTCTAGTATAAAACCTACTATGACTTCTTCGGTTCCAGTTATGTCCTTACACTCCCCCCTCCAATAACTGAAGTTTGATGAGACTAACGTTATAACTACAATCTCCAATCCACGACGACTAACTACTTAATTTGCACATGATTTGAACAGTAAAATAGCCTTGGAATGCACTAAAACTTTGATTGATGAAAGGCATGCACACGGTAAAGGTAAAGGTCCAGTTTCAGACAATGAATGGGGACTGACTGTTTGGAATGCTAGAGGGTTGAATGATCTTAAGGCAAGAGAATTTCGAGAAACTTAGGGCGTAAGGAAGCTAGATATTTTATGTATACCTGAAACAAAGGGAAAAGAATGCGACACTAGAAATGTAAAAAATGGGGTATTAAAAGGAAATATGTTCAGGAGTAGATAGTGAATCACATGGTAATCAAGGGGTCGGTTTGATTATGAATGAAACAGCAAGACAGCAACTCAAAGATCATGAATTTTGGTATCTCCCAGATTGCAGTGAGTTCGAATAAAAATAAGAATCAGAAAATTATTTATCATAGCGTGCTACGCCGCAGTTGATGGTGAATCAAGCAAAGTAAAAGACGCCTTTTGGGACAGTTTATATGAAACTATAAGTGCTTGCGATCACGGTAAAAGAATCATTATACTAGGAGACATGAACGGATGGGTCGGCGTCGAGCGTCAAGATACAGAAAGGGTGCTGGGTAATTTTGGGGATCCAAGAAAAAATGACAACGGAAAAAGATTAGTTAGCTCATGCTTAGAAAAGGGCTTATTCATTACAAATACTTGGTCGAGGCATAAAATGATCCACATGTACACCTGGTGTAGATGAAATAGCCACAGTATAATTGACTTCGTTATTGCGTATGAAAGACTAAGAAAGCTAGTGAAAGATACAAGTGTCATGAGGGGTTCTGAATGCAATACTGGTCATCACTTTCTAGTCTCCAAAATAAAGTTATAGAAAGGAATCCAAAAAAATGAAACAAACGCGAATCAAGAATGAAAACTTTCAGAAACTGAAAGTGCGAATAGCTTTTAAGAATAACATAAACAAACGCATATATGAGAAAACTTGGAAGGCGCTCGTAGACAATGAAAATATAAAGGGCGATCGGCTATGATTAATGATTTCATTGTTAGGAGTGCGACTGAAGTGTGTGGTACTGCGATTATAGGAAAAATTTCGGTGATGCATGGCGGAATAATAAAATTCAGGCAGCCGCTCAAGAAAAGAAACAAGCAAATGAGTGAAGGTTGGAAATCACAGGCATTAGCGATGGGGAGAGAAATAGACTTGAAAATGGTTACAGACACAAAAAGAGGAAAGTTGAACTACTAGTTGAGGAAAGTAAAGATAAAATCAGAACAGACGAAGAGATGAAAATGAAAAAGGACTTTGAAGGAAGCAAGAAACTGTTTTATAAATATATGAAGGGGAAAACAAGTACAGAGTTTGTCAGCATGAGAAATAGCATAAGTAAAACGCTATATGATGCAGATGAGATACTAGGAGCTTTGAGAGAATCTTTTATGGAATTATTGCGAGATGAAGCTATAGGGCACCACAACTGTGATATAAAACACGATGCATAAAAAAACTCAATTGAGAGAATCTGTGTAAATAAGGTGAGATATATAATTAAGTACTTGACAAATAGTGAGGCAGCTGGTGTAGACATATTAACGTTGAAATGCTCAAATATGGTAGCGAGTACATGCCTTTCAGGTTGTTTGAATTGATAAATTTATTTATTGAGATGGCAGAAGCTCCAGGTATCTGGAAAAAAGCGATTATCGTACCAATATACAAAGGAAAGGGAGACAAAATCAACTTCAATAATCAGAGAGGTATCAGCTTATTATGTACCGTGAGTGAAATATTTTTGAAAATACTTATTGCGTTTGTCCTCATTGCTATTTATTATATTCATGGACAAGTGTCTAAGAATGGCCGTCTTCGAAAAAGAAGGTGTAGATCTCAAAACAGTAAGGGTACGTCGGTTAGCGTTCGCAGATGATAAGTTTGTTATGGCATAATCAATCTAAGACTTGCAAAGAATGTTAAACAAACTGAATACAAGTATGAAGAGCATGGGCCTCAAAGTTAACGTAAATAAAACAAAAATTATATTGTTTGTGGGAAAAGGTGAGAAAACAATGTGCAACATTGTAGAGGAGACACTAGTTGTCATGTGTAAAAGAAATTTGTTAAGATGGTTTGGGCGTGTTGAGAGAATGAAAAATGAACGACTAGCGAAACAACTTTATCAAGGTAAAGTAAATGCATGGACGTGAAGGAAGCTAGAGAGGTATGCCAGAACAGAAAAGTGTAGCGACAAATGGGCCTGAGTGGGGAGCCTCACATGATCACCTTGTGAGACTCTTCACTTGGGGTGATCGCTAGAGAGATTGATCAGCAACTTGGGTCGGAGCAGTGTTGCGAAACGAACGTATTATTTAAATAATTAACACGGGAGTTCTAGAAAATAAAACGTAATAGAAAAACGAAGATGTGCTATTATAAAATACTGGTATCTAGAACAAAATATTATTGTACCCGCACTGTAAAAACCATATCTTACTTTAAGCCCTTCACTGGTTTGAAAACACATACTTAGGTCCACAAATTTCAGAAATGGTGCTCTCTGAAGATAATGAAAAAGATGGATACACTCTAAACGACTACTCGTATATGGATTACTAGTTGAGTGTTCTCAGTCGAGGAAACAAGATCCACTATCAATTTTCTACAAGAGACCTACAATTGGAGTTCTGCATTTAGTGGCGCTTGGAATGGCTTGAGCAGTTTAAGACTCAGTCCTGGACAGTTTTGGAAATTATTTGCAATATTTCATCTGTATCCTGGTTTTTAGACTACCAGTTCTCATTTCTGAATTTCTGAACATGAAAACAATCCTTAATGCATGAGGATTCACTTTAAGCTTCCTATTCTTCAAACTCAGTGTTTAAATTTACAATTCTACATTTGATAGATTTAATACTTTCACGATGTTTCCTTATAATAACTTTAAAATTTAAAGTTTAAAATTAAAGCTTTTTCGGGTTTCAATCGTGTGCGAAACTATGAATGTTGCCGACGTTTCGTGAACATTGCTGTTCACTTCTTCAGGAATATATGTATTCTCTACGATGCCTGTGATTGGCCAGAGCGCCCCATGGTGGGGACTGGTCGAACTTGATTGGCCAATCAAGTCTTTAAAAAAACCCGGGAGGACGGAAAGCCAAATCGGATTAGTATTATATACATTGTCCCTATTGATGTTATCAGGGTGTTTTAAGATTTGGATTGCTTCTCTTTGTTTTCTTGGAAATTTATTGCACGTTTTTGTGATGACGGTTGTTTTGTCAAATAAAATGCTATGTCCTGTTTCGATATGATGCTCAGCTAGTGCTGATTGCGTGAAAAGTCTTAGCCTGACTTTACTCTCATTTTCCTTTACAGGTTGGCTCACCACCCTCCCGGTTTCTCCAATATAGACTTTGCCTTTTTGAAAAAAGACTTGATTGGCCAATCAAGTTCGACCAGTCCCCACCATGGGGCGCTCTGGCCAATCACAGGCATCGTAGAGAATATATCTATAAGACCAACATAACCTGAAACTTCAGTTTCAGGTCAGCCCTGAAGAAGTGAACTGCAATGTTCACGAAACGTCGGCAACATTCATAGTTTCGCACACGATTGAAACCCAAAAAAGCTTTAATTTTAAACTTTATATTTTAAATTTATTATAATTCTACATTTTTTCCAATGCGCCATTGATATTTGATAAAAATGCTGATACTCTTAAACAGTTTAATAAATAATAAAATATTCTAACTCGTTTATCACTTTTGTTCATCCTTGTTCTTATGAAATCATATAAGTTCATTTTGAAACTACCTCCTTGCTTATTGTGCTCTCGAAAAAATTACATAACGATCTCTGAGAGAAAATTAGTTTCAAATGAAAGTGGATTCAATTAATTACTAATCTGTAATAATAACCCGAGAATTTATCAATTCACTTTATCAATATTACAGCTCCTATGTTTCCGCTTGCTACTAAAATAATTAGATTTGAAAAATATGATGCACAATTTTAAATATATTTATTTTCATAGACTTAGTTTCAAGATCCTAATTTAAGAATGCTTCAATTTTCTATGGAAGCTTGAAATTGTTTAATTTTTAACGCTTTATGTTTGAATTCTTCAGTTTTAAAAATTTGCAATGAAAGAGGATATAATTTTCGAAATTTTTAGAATATAAGAACTCTAAAGGTACACAATATTTTAAATTCTTCAATTTTCAGCGTGAAAAATTAAGAACCTTTTTTTTTTAATTTAAACAAATTCAATTAAATTTATAAGAATTTCAGGTCTATTCTAAAGAATGACGGAATAAACTGGAAAAATAAAATGAAAATTAATTGAATAAATTTTGAGTGAATTTAGAAACAAATTAAGGAAAATGAGGAGCATTCGATGAAATTCAACAGTAGAGATTTGTTTGTTCAACATTTTGGGATTTAGGTTCAAATGGGAAGGATCTATTAGAGAAGTTGAGTTCCCCAGACTAAAGAAATAAAGATAGTTACTCTTTTATAAAAGTAACTTATAAGAAGTTAAATTTCGAAATGGTAACGATAACGATAACTAAAAACAAGTCAACACTTTCACAGAAGAGGTTTGTTCAATATTTTTTGATTCAGGTGCGAATGGAGAGTACCTATTAGAGAAGATCAATACCCCAGGCTAAAGAAGTAAAGATAGTTACCTTTTTACAAAAGTAACTTATAGAAAGATAAAATTTTAAACAGTGATGATAGTGATAACTGGAAGCAAGTCAACTTTATTACAGTAGAGGTTTGTTCAACATTTACGGATACAGGTGCAAATTGGGAGGACCTATTAGAGAAGATCAGTATATATACCAGACTAAAGATGAAAAAACATATTTTTAATTACCTTATGAAAAGTCACATTTTGAACCGGTTACAATGAAGATAACCAAGGAACAAGTCAATGTTTTCCCAGTAGAGGTTTGTTTGCTCAACATTTTTGGATTGAGGTGCGAATGGGGAGGATCTATTAGAGAAGGTGAGTTTCCCAGATTAAAGAAGTAAAGAAAGTTACCTTTTTGACAAAATTACTTTATGAAACGTAACATTTTGAAGCGGTAGCAATAACGATAACTGAAAACAAGTCAACTTTTTTCACATTAGAGGTTTGTTTGTTCCACATTTTGGGATTCAGGTGCGAATGGGGATGAACTATTATAGTAGTCATAAGTCACAATTAGGTCAGCATTTCAGACTAAAGAAATAAAGATAGTTACTTTTTGATAAAAGTAACTTATAAGAAGTTACATCTTGAAATGATAACGATAACTGAAAACAAGTAAACTCTTTCACAGAAGAGGGTTGTTTAATATGTTTTGATTCAGGTGTGAATGGGGAGTACCTGTTAGAGTAGATCAGTATCCCAGACTACAGAAGTAAAGACCTTTTTAACAGAATTACCTTATGAAAAGCTACATTTTGAACCGGTAACGATAACGATAACTGAAAACAAGTCAACTTTTTCACAGTAGAGGTTTGTTTGTGCAACGTTGTGGGATTTAGATGCGAATGACGAGGAACTATTATAGTATCCGCAATTCACAGTTAGGTCAGCAGTTCAGACTAAAGAAATAGAGATAGTTACTTTTTCACAGAAGTAACTTATAAGAAGTTACATTTTTGAATGGTAACGATAACGATAATTAAAAACAAGTCAACTCTTTCACAGAGGAGGTTTGTTCAACATTTTTTGATTCAGGTGTGAAGGGGGAGTACCGTTTACAGAAGATCAGTATCCCAGACTAAAGAAGTAAAGATAGTTACCTTTTCACAAAAGTAACTTATAAGAAGTTACATTTTCAAATGGTAACGATAACGATAACTGAAAACAAGTCAACTTTTTGACAGTGGATGTTTCTTTGTTCAACATTTTGGGATTTAGTTGCGAATGGAGAAGAACTATTATAGTAGCCATAAGTCACAATTAGGTCAGTACTCCAGACTAAAGAAATCAAAGTAGTTACTTTTTTACAAAAGTAACTCATCAGAAGTTATATTTTGAAATAGTTACGATAAAAATAACTGGAAACGAGTCAACTCTTTCACAGAAGAGGTTTTTTTAACATTTTTATATTTAGGTGCAAATGGGAAGTACTTATTAGAGGAGATCAGGATCCCAGACTATAAAAAGTTTATTCTTTCATATATATATATATATATATATATATATATATATATATATATATTTATTATAATAAGTTAAATTTTTAAACAGTAACGATAATGATAACTGAGAATAAGTCATCATTTTCACAGCAGAGGTTTGTTTGTTCAACATTTACGGATACAGATGCAAATAGGGAGAACTTCTTTTAGAGAAGGTAAGTATTCCAGGAGAAAGAAGTAAAGATAGTTACGTTTTCACAAAAGTAACTTATAAAAAGTTACATTTTTAACCAGTAACGATAAGGATAACCGAAAGCAAGTTAACTTTTTTACAGTAGAGGTTTATTTGTTCAGCATTTACGGATTCAGGAGCAAGTGGGGAGGACCTATTACAGAATATATGTATCCCAGACTAAAGAAGTAAAGATTAGAAAAGAAAATGTTTAATTAAACTTATGAAAACTTACGTTTTAAACAGGGAAAAATAATGATAACCAAAAAAAAAGTCAACGTTTCTACAGCAGACGTTTATTTTGTTCAACATTTTGGGATTCAGGTGCGAATAGGGAGGATCTATTAGAGAAGGTGAGTTCCCCAGACTGAAGAAGTTAAAATGTCCATGGTGGAACGCGTTACAATTTAATCATGATTCAAGCCTCGAATAAAGAATAATCATGATTAGCTAACCACGTATTTAATCAGAGTTGTTGAAATCGGCCCTAAATTTTTTTTTATTAACTTATTAAAATTTACATTTTAACCGGTAACGATGACGATAACCAAAAAACAAGTCAAAGTTTTCCCAGTAGAGGTTTGTTTGTTCAACTTTTTTTAATTGAGGTGCGAATGGGGAGAATCTATTGGGGAAGGTGAGTTTCCCAGACTGAAGAAGTAAATACAGTTACCTTTTTACAAAAGTAACTTATGAAAAGTAAAATTTCCAAACAGTAACTATAATGATAACCGAAAACAAGTTAACATTTTCACAGTAGAAATTTTGTTGTTCAACATTTTGGCATTTAGGTGCGAATGGAGAAGAACTATCATAGTAGTCATAAGTCACAATTAGGTCAGTACTCCAGACTAAAGAAATAAAAGTAGTCACTTTTGTCAAATATAAATATAATAAATATAAGAAGTTACATTTTGAATCGGTAACAATAACTATAACAGAAAACAAGTCAAATTTTTCACAGTGGAGGTTTGTTTGTTCAACATTTTGGGATTGAGGTCCGAATGGGGAGGACGCATTAGAGAAGGTCAGTATTTCAGACTAAGGACTAAATTCTTTTTTATTAACTTATTGAAATTTACATTTTGAACCGGTAACGATAACGATAATTAAAAAACAAGTCCAAGTTTTTCCAGTAGAGGTTTTTTTGTTCAACTTTTTTGAATTGAGGTGCGAATGTGGAGAATCTATTAGGGAAGGTGAGTTTCTCAGACTGAAGAATTAAATACAGTTACCTTTTTACAAAAGTAACTTATGAAAAGTAAAATTTCTAAACAGTAACTATAATGATAACCGAAAACGAGATAACTTTTTCACAGTAGAGATTTTGTTGTTCAACATTTTGGGATTTAGGTGCGAATGGAGAAGAACTATTATAGTAGCCATAAGTCACAATTAGGTCAGTACTCCAGACTAAAGAAATAAAAGTAGTCACTTTTTTACAAAAGTAACTTATAAGACGCTACATTTTGAATCAGTAACAATAACTATAACTGAAAACAAGTCAACTTTTTCACAGTAGAGGTTTGTTTGTTCAACATTTTGGGATTGAGGTGCGAATGGGGAGGACCTATTAGAGAAGCCATAAGTCACAATTAGGTCAGTACCCCAGACGGGGTGTGCCGTTTCTCTCGATTTTGGTGTAGGACGTAGGTGTTAGGTGTAGGTCGAGTTGTCAATGATGAGAGGAAGGTTTTGCGGGGGAAGTGTTTTGGGTCCAGAAAGGGAGCATCCTCGAGAGTCCAGACTCCAGACTCCAGGTCTATACTGATTTAAGACTGGTCTAATTCCAGCCGAGCCTACACTACTCGCAGTATAACGCATAAATAATTACCACTTAGCCCCTTTGTCGTAACGTTGCCACGTCCATTCCGCTATGCTCCTTTGTCCGGCCGTATGGTTACGACCTGAGATTTATAGTCCGGAATGGCTAGTGCGGATTCCCCGGCGGCACTCCTACGGAATCATTAAAGATCGATAATTCACGACCCTTAAGGCTCTTCTGATAAACAACAGTAAGCAGTCTCTATGGGACACCAATAACGATCAAAACGTTAATTCGCGAATTCGATTGTAAAGCCAACCTATCATCGACTTATTCGATTATTCAGGATTTGGAATCTTTCTAGCGAAATTCAATCTTAGATTTCAGGATCAATTTCCATTAAAAATAGTATTTTGTCATTATTCGAATGAATTTTTGACATCATTTCACCGAGTATCAGTAGAAGGTATCCGTTCAAGTTAGTACTGTATTTTAATAATGCAGTTTTATTTATTTTTAACAGAGAATGTAACTGAACACAGGGCTCTAGTACCCTCATGAAAGGGCGGATACATTACATTGTTTTATTTATTTCCCTAAAACACAGAAATAACATAATAAGTATGAAAATCAATTTCATATTTTGGACTTTACCCTCTTTTGCCCTTTTCCAAAAATTCTACTGTATCCCTCTGTTTTTAAGAAACTTCCCCCTCTTCTCGTTTTTCGCTTGAATAGGACCTCAATTAGTAGAATCCAATTAGACAATTTTTATTTTAAATTTTTGGTTGAAAAGTTTGTTAATATATTTTTTGTTCGGAATTGTATTCAAAAATTCAACTATTTGATAAAAAATGTAACTAATTTGTTAAACATTAGTTCTGTTTTGGCTGCGGATTAATTTTTTTTACTATTCCACTTTTTATACAAAATTGATCCTTTTAATTGAAAATTGATCTTTTCTAGTTGAAAATTCAACTGTTTGGCCGAAAATTACACCATTTCGGTTAAAAATGCAACTGTTTGGTTGAAAATAAATCTGTTTTGGTTGAGGATTAAACTATTTCGCTGAGAATTCTTCAATTTTTCTTGAGATTGTTTTCAAGAAACTTCCCCTTTTCCCCCTTTTTTTAGTTTTTTTCGCTTAAATGCGAACTGAATTAATAAAACCCAATAAGAAAATCCAACTATATTTGGTTAAAAGTTCATTTTTTTGTTGAAAAGTCTACTATTATATTTATGGTTCGTAATTCATCTCGTTTGGTTAAATTTCTGTTATTTGGTTGAAAATTCATGAAGTTTGTTGTAAAATTCATCTTTTTTTGGCAGAAAATTAATCTTCCTGGATGAAAATTAATCTTCTTGGTTGAAAATTAATCTTTTTGGTTCAAAACACAACTACTTGGTTGAAAGTTGAACTCTTTTGTGAAAAATTCATTTTTGTGGTTTAGGATATATAATTTCAGTTAAAAATTCATCTCTTTAGTTAAAAATGTAACTATTTTGTAGAAAATTAGTTTTTTATTGGTTGAGAATTAATTCTTTTAACTTAAAGTGTACCTATTCCGTTTTAGGTTGAAGATTGATATTTTCAATTTAAAATTAATATTGTTAATTAAAAATTGATATTTCCTATTTGAAAATTTAATTATTTGGTTGGAAATTCAACTATTTGATTTACAATTAAGCTATTTGAAAATGTAACTATTTAGTAGCAAATTACCTTTTTTGTTGAAAAATCATATTTTGGGGTTGAAAATTCAACTGTTTTGTAGATAATTCGTTGAAAGATTCCGCTTCAAAATTCAACAGTTTTTTTCAAAAATGCATTTTTTAAAGATTCATCTCTTCGGTTGAAAATTTAACTATTGTTTTAAAGTTCTTTTTCGTGTGGCTTACAATTAATATTTTTTATCTAAAAATTTAACTAATCCATTTTTGTTTGAAAATGTATTCTTTATAATTTAAAAATTATACTATTTTGTAGAAAACTCATGTATTTCATTGAAAATCCGTCTTCTTGAGTATAATTTAAATTAATCTTTTCGGTTGAGGATTAAACTATTTTCTTAAAAAGTCGTCTTTTTCCGTTGAATTCATCTCGTTGAAAATTAAATATTTCTTCTTGTTGAAAAATAATGTTTTAAATTCGAAATTTAAAGATTTTATTTTTAGTTGAAAACTTATCTTTTTTAATTGAAATCTCAACTATTTAATAGAAAAATCAACATCCTTGATTGAAAATTAATCTTTTTCTTGAAAATTCATCTTGCACGGTTCAAAATTCAAATTTATTAGAAATCAGTTAACTTTTAAACCCTGTTATGATAAATTATTAACAAGAAAAATGCATGTATCAGACAAGAAAATTTCACTCATTTAATTATTTCGTTAAACTTTTAATTATTTTGTTGGAATAAAAAAAACTTTGTAATCGTCCTTTTGGATTGAACAGTCATCTTTTTTGAGGCCAAAGAAATATTTTTTAATAATAAGAAAACAATGGCATGTTTTTTCGATGAAAGTTAAAGAAATTTCAAGCACATCTTTAAACCTTTTTATGAAAATGTGCAATTAGAATAATCCAAAAAACTCGTTTTTTTTACACATTTAAAAAAAGTTCTAACTGGAAAACAAATTTTGTTCATGTTTTATAATTTTATATTATTATTACAAAAAGCTCTACCTACAAAAAATTCAAATTAATATTTTGCTTTTAATTTGAATTCAAATTTTCAAATCTATACGCAGATCAGATGATATTTTTAGACAAAACTAAAATTTGGGGCAATTTGGGAGAAAACTATTGAACACATGTTAAAAATACTTTAAAAAATGTTCGGGGGTTTAATGTATTCTCATTTGAATGAAATTTCATTAGAGAGGAATTTATTCGGATTTTCATTTTCGCTTACACATAATTATACATGACCGTATATTTGTAATAGGCAAAGTATTTAATTAGAGCCGACTCTCTTTTATGCGACATAAACCGCTGCACGTTTTCCTTTAATAAGAAGAGATAATTATATATTTATCTTTATAGGCTTGTACGCTATAAGCGTTTTCAGATTTTCATTAGAGTTTTTAATTAATTTTTAAACAATTTCGACAGTTACGTTTCTTATTTAATAGTATATTTTTTGTTACACATATGCGTGGAAGATATGGTCAAAATAAGATTTTTTTTTGAATGGGACCCCTATAGAGTATTTATTCTGGTGTAAAAATGTCCCCTGATTTTTTGAAGAGCTTTAAGAAAATATTCGAGTATACTTATTATTTGTTCCCAACTAAAAACTCAAAGCAAATTGAAGATTTCAGAAAAAAGCTCCTCTCTGGAATTACTCTGAGAAAATATAGTTATAAGCAAAAAGCAATTTTTTAAATAAGAATGTTAGAAAAAAACGCAACTTTCTAGCACTTATCTAAGAGAAAATAGTTATAAACATTAATCAATTGTTTAAACAACTATGTTTCCTGTTAAAATTTGATGATCGATTTTTCCAATAATTTCACGTA
>CAKNYM010053120.1:33268-77500 GCA_932195095.1 Andricus curvator
CCTCAGAACCAAGTTTCACTTAAATGAGCAGGCTAAAGTTTTTACCTCAGAAATTATATTTTGGGGATGCCTCCTGAGTATTTTTACAGAATATGAAAACAATCGTTAGGCTCCCTTTTAAAATACCATTATACCATTAAGCCATTTCCCTTTCAGGGTAGGCGTGACACTACCCGATTCGGGTAGTGTTTCTAGGTGGATAACTTGTAGTAAATAACTACAAGTGTGGGCTCACCACACCCACGATGTGCCAACAGCACTCAGTTTTCTCGAATGGTCACCCATCCAAGTACTAACCGCGCCCAACGCTGCTTAACTTCAGTGATCTGACGAGAATAAATAAATCGATATTTATTGTTTTTTGATCAATTTATATGATTTTTTTCGAAAGGAATTTTCGATCCCTTTTAGATTTGGAAAAATATGTGGAAGACATCAGTTTTTTCAAGATTCCAGAATTCTGGTCCATTTGTCGTAAAAATGCTAAAAACCAAAAAAAAGTGATTTTTCAGTGAAAAAAACTGTAAAGCTTTTTCTTTTTGCACAATATCTCATTCACCGCACATCCTACATGAAAGTTGTATCAAAATAAATTAAAGAAGATTAAATTATCTTTAAAATTCAAGAAAATAATTAATTCTAGCTTTCATAGAACAGAAGTTATAGTCTCTTATAGGAGGCTGATTGTTGTTGAGATAATAGAATTCCACAATGTGAGCTATTTACAAAATTTTTTAAAAATATTCACACATGAAGACAGTTACCATAATTCGATTTTTCAATTTGTAAAAAAAAATTCCGCAAAAAGCAGCCTGCTATAAGAGACTATAACTTCTGTTCTGTAAAAGCTAGAATAAATTTTTTTTTAGGTTTAAAGATAATTTAATCTTCATTAATTAATTTCCACACAACTTCCATGTGGGATGTACAGGGGATGAGATATTGTGCAAAAAGAAAGATTGAAAGTTTTTTTTTCACTGAAAAATCAGTTTAATAGGTCATAATTTCTGAACTATTCATGCTAGAACATTCTTTTTTTTTAAATTCTTCGGAAATTTTTGAACTTTCTTTTTGGTTTGTAAAATTTTCACGACAAATGGACCAGAACCGTGGAATCTTGAAAAACTGATGTGTTCTACAAATTTTTCAAAATCTAAAACGGATCAGAAAGTCAATCAATATTAATCACACAGGAACTTATTTTGGGCACAAAATTGAAGGTTTTTAGTACAGAAAACGTTACTTATTACTTGTTCCTTTAAAAAAAAATCACATAAATTGATCAAAAAACAAAAAATATCGAGTTATTTTAAAAGGTGGCCTAACGATTTTTTTCATACACTGTAAAAATACTCAGGAGGCATCCCCAAAACATAATTTCTGAGGTACAATCTTTAGCCTGCTCATTTAAGTGAAATTTGATTCTGAGTAGGCTTGCTTTTTGTTAACAAAAAAAATAATTCTTATGAAAAACATATAATTATTTTTTATAAGGATGTAATTATTCAAAAATAGACTTCTGTTGCGCAATTTTGTTCATTTATAAAAGTTTAGGAAAAATTACTCCCTTTCAGTTAAAATAAATTATTTCAAAATTTTTGTATAGTGATGTAATTACTCAAAAATATACTTCGGTTGTGCAATTTTGTCTATTCACAAAAATTTAAGAAAAATAACTTACTTATAATTAAAAATAATTTATTTCAAATAAAATCGCGGTACATCCTGGTACATACCAAAAGTATGGTTGAGAGAAGCATGTTTCATGTATGACTTAATCGCATTAATCAGACTTTCCCTAAATAAAAGCATCATTATCATTATCATACTTCTTTTTAAGACTTCTTGTGCAATTTTTTTGCACAATTTGACTCTTTTTGGTTTATGTTTTTTTTAATGTTATTTCAAATATTTGATAAAAAAAACACTAAACCATAGAACCTGTTTCCTTTTTTAGCGTTCAGTTCGTTTACCGTTCTCAAAAGTTCGATTCTTGATCAACCAACAAATTTCTGATCTAGGCACAATGATCGACTCTTCCATTAATTTCACGTACCCTTTTTGTTAACAAAATAATGGATTCTTATAAAAAATATAACATTTTTTTTGTATGGATATAAGTCTTCAAAAATTGACTTCTGTTGTGTAATTTTGCGCATTACAAAAGTTTAAGAAAAATTACTTCCTTCTAGTTAAAATGAATTCTTCCAAAAAATTTTCATAGTGATCATCCGGTACATCGTGGTACATACCGAAAGTATGGTTGTCAGAAGGATGTTTCATGTATGACTTAATCGCATTAATCAAAGATTTTCCCCAAATGAAAGCATCATTATCATACTTCTTTTGAAGCCTTCTTGTGCAATTGTGTTTATTTTTTTTTTTATATACTTCCAAATTATAAAACCTTTCTTCCGGCAAAGAAAACATGTCAGGAATGAAAATCAACTTTCTTCAACATTTATGATTAGTTATTGATAAAGAGAATATTGTTAGGTGAAATATGTCATATCGTTGACAACCAGTGATTCATGTCTTTCGATATGAAGAGTTAAGTAAGGATATAGGACACTGTACAAAATGCTTTTTTTTAATCAAATATAGATAAGATGATAGCTAATGAAAACATTATATTGTAATAAATCATTTTGCATTTTTTCCACGACAAGGAAGATAACGAAATAATTTGCAGACCCGGCGAAGTAAGCATAAATTACCATACAGTTTCACTCTCGTTTTCACTTCTGTAGCAATAAAAAAAGAATAACTATAATACGTTGAGTCGGATTTATTGGATATTTTTCAAAATGAAGTTACTCACAGTTGTCAGCGTGATGGTTTTGTTATTAATTTTCGTTGTATGTGGAAACTATGCGCAACTGATACCTGGTATTTCAATTTTTATTAAAAAAAAAACTTTTATAAGATAGTGATTAAGATAAAGGCCTGGGAACTTTTTGAGTTTTATGTCCTGGTAATTTTACGTAAATGTAGAAAACTCATTGAAAATATTTTACGCTAGATATTTTTTTAATGAATTTGCTAATCGATAGATGATATCAAGAAAGTTAAAAAATTAACCTTTTTGTTAATATGCAAATATTTTTGCAGTAGCAACAGTAGAGAGAGCCAAGGAGAAGTCGAAGACAAAAACTCGGGGGGTAACCTTATCTGTACCTGATTTAATGGAATTCTCCTAATGTTCTTTAAAAATTCAGGAAATAACAAAGATCTACAAATCCGTCATTTTTTATCCATCTTTAATCAAATTTAGACCAAAATGTGATAAAAAATTATTATGCTACATTATGCGAGTGTATTTTCACAATTTGAGGAAATAATCATTTTTAATACAAAATAAACATTTCAGAATACTATATATCTTTTAGATTTATTTGTTTTTAAGGTTACAGAAGCATAATTTTTCTAAGAATCTTGAGATATTTTTTTTTAATTTTTTAAATATTTCAAATATGTCAGAAAAAAAGTTTATTTTCTAGCAAATAGTTTAATTATCAAAAAAAGATGAATTCTCAACGAAAAAAATAATAGTTGATATTTCAATCCAAAAATATTTTTATTTTCAATAAAAAACCGTTGATTTCATCCCAAAAAGACCGATTTTTAACAAAATAGTTGAATCCTCAACGAAAAAAGATTAATTTTCGACCAGTTGTATTTTTAACCAAAATGCGTTGAATGTTTTCCAAACGAGACGTATTTCCTACAACGAATATTTTAATTTTTTAACCCCAAAATGTGAATTGTCAACAAAAAAGTTAATTTTCAACCAAGTAATTGATGTTTCAACCAAATACATCAATTTCCTATCAAAAAGATAAGTTTTCAAAAAAAAAAAAATTTCAACTAAAATGTTGAATCTTCAACCAAAAAACTGACTTCTTAACCAAGTAGTTCAAACTCAAACTAAGTAGCTGTATTTTCAACAACAACATAATGAATTTTCAACAAAAAATGTAAAATTTTATATTTAAATTCAAGAAGATTTTAATTTTGTATCAAAACCAGTTGAATACATAAGAAAAATTTAACAAAATAGTTGAATCCTCAACCAAAAGTATAAATTTTCCACCAAAAAGATTAATTTCCTGTCAATAAAATCAAATTTTCAGAAAAATCGTTACATTTTTACCCAGGGAAATAGATTTTCAACTAATATTATGAATCTTCAACCAAAAAAGTGAACTGTTAACAAAGTAGTTCAACTTTTAACAAAGTAATTGAATTATAAACCGAAAAAGAGAAATTTTTAACGAAAAATATAATAGTTGATAATTAAATTAAAAAATATTTTTAATTTCAAATATCAAAGATTTAAATTCATCCAAAAAGACGAATTTCGAAATAAATAGTTGAATCCACAGCGAAAAAAGATTTTAATTTTAAAGCAAACATTTGCAATTTTTATTTTAAAAAACATGAAATTTCGACCAAAAAAGATGAATTTTCAAAGAAAGAAAGATTTTATAGTCCAGACTAAAAAAATAGGGTTATATAAAGATAATTTTTCTAGGTTTTTCGAAAAAGTTCAAAAACATTTTTGAAAAATTCAGATATGACTAAAAAGTATCTAGAAAATGTTTAAGAATTTTGTTTTCATTTGAAAGGGTTTTGCAAAATTTTAGGAAAAATTTGATTAGTTTGAAAGATATTTAAAACTTTTTGACATTCGGAAAATTTGAGAATATTTAATAATTGTTGGAAACACTTTCAAACAATTTTAAATATCTTCAATCTCTTCAAAATTCAAATAATTCCTGAATATATTTCTAATCAACTCGAAGTATTCCTAAAATTGTATTAAAATCTGCCGGAATAACTTTTTACAATTTTGGGAAATATTTCTTCATATTTTCTTAAAATTAATTTTAAAGAATGAAAGAATCACTTTATATATTCCCAGGAATCTTACAAACATTTTTTTATTATCTTGAAACCTCACAAAATCTTTATGAAATATCAGAATTTTATTTCGAAATCTTCAAAAATCAACATTTTGTTTAGAGTTTTTGAAAATTTTTAAAAACTTCCGAATATCTTTTAAAATGATTCGAATTTTTTCTTAAATTTTGAGAAAATCCTGCAAAATTAAAAAAAAATGTTCTTCAGATCTTGCAGATTTTTTTTTTGATAAAAATTGAATAATTTTGTTGAAAATTCAAGTATTTCGTTCAAAATTCGTCTTTTTTGGTAGAACATTTATCTTCTTGTCCGAAAATTCATCTTTCTGGTTGGGAATTTAAAAACTTTGGGAAAAATTCATTTTTATTTTTAAGTAATTTTTTTTATCTGAAAATTTAACTATTCTATGTTTGGTTAAAACTTTATCCTGTATATTGGATAACTTGGAAATTCGTCTTTTTTGATAGAACATTAATCTTCTTGTTTGAAAATTCATTTTTTTGTTGCAAATTTAACAATTTGGTTGAATTTTTTTTTGTTCAAAGTTATTTTTTGATCAGACTTTTTATCTAAAAATTTACCTATTTCATTTTTCGTTAAAACTTAATGCTGTATATTGGTATGTATAAGCAAAAAATTTACATCAAATTTATGCACAGGCCTTGCAAAATTAAAGGTAAAAGCATCGACAACTGTAATTTAGTGATTGTGAATTCTCTTTTGTTAAAGCTCCTTCGGCTTTCACGAACACATTCTACATTATGTTCAACACTTTCATATCAAATGTATCAGATGTATCAGCTACCCTGAAAAATGTATTATTTCAATAAATTTATATTATCACAATTCATAATATTAATTTTTTATTGAAACATACGTATTTTCATTGTCTTCTTTTTATGATTGAAAAAAAGTGCGGATACTATAAGAAAAAATTTTTTTTGTTCTTAAAAATTTTAATGCAACTTGTGTCGTTTCTTCATTTCAATTTGTTTATTTTCAATGTTATTTTTCACAATTCACACTAAAAATACGCATCCTAGCCTAAAGTGGTTTTAGGAAAATTTGTATATATAATTTAGGCGGAACATTTTGAAAAAAGGTAAAAAAATAGTAATAAGAAGTAAAACACGTAATTTTTTTGTTTTTGATATATTTTTTAACAAGAGTTTATAACAAATTTGTAGATCTGTTTTGATTGAACAACTTTCGTCTTGTCATTTTTTTTCATCTTCCATGCCGTTTTTTCACAAGTTTAATTTTTTTTATTTTTAAACTTGTTTTTTACAAATAACAGAAAATCTACTTGTTCTATCTAAAAATTATTCATGGCAAATTTTTGGATCCTTTTTGGATGAACGACTTTTGCTCATTAATTTTTTTTCGTACCTTGTGCCGTTTTCCAAAAAAATTAATTTTTTTATTTTCAGTGTTATTTTTTACGATTAAAACAAAAACTACGCATCCTATCAAAAAATTATTAAGGAAAAATTTGTAGCTCTGTTTTGGGTGAACAAATTTTGTCTCTTTATTTTTCTCTTATCTTTTGTCTGAAAATTCAATATTTCTACTTTAATGCAGTTTTTTACGAATGAAACAAAATATCTTTTTTGAATACACAATTTTTGTTGATTCATCTTTTTTCGTATCTTGTATAGTTTGACCGCAAAATGGAATTTTTCATTTTTCATAATTTTTTATGCGGTCAAAATTTGAATTTTCGATTTTTCAAAAAAATTCAAAAAGTTGTTGTGATAATCTTGTAGGGTGTTCAAAATGCAACGTTTTTTTTTCTTTGACATTTTTTTATATCGTAAGTTGTTTCGCTTGAAATTTTCATTTTGGTTTGTTTTTTGGAATTTAGTAAATGCTATAACGTCGGTAATTTTTTTTTATCAAAAAAAGTCATGAGGATAAATTTTCCATCATTTTGAGTACTACTAATAAACGTACATAGAATTTTTAAATCTTCAAAAAGTGGTCTCAAAAATATGTCAAGAATATGTCAATTCTTCCGAAAGTTATCGTGCTGACAAACTAAAAATCTACAGACATTGTTGAGAGTTTAGCTTTTTGAAAATTGGACCATTTTATTCAAAATGTATCTTCGTATGCTGAAAATTCAACTATTTGGTTAGAAATTCAACTATTTTGTTAAGAATCTAATTATTTTTGGAAAATTTAACTATTTTGTTAGAAATGTAATAACTTTAAAAAAAATTAAAATCTTTTTTTAGAGACATCATTTTTGGTCGAAAATTCAACTATGTTGTTAAAAATTCATCATTTTTGATTGAAAATTCATTTTTATGATAGAAAAGTCATCCTACTTGGTTGAAAATTTATCCTTCTTGGTTGAAAATTAAGTCTTTTTTTAAAATTCGTCTTATTGTGTTGAAAATTCATCTCTTTGAGCAGCAAATATTTTTTAGTTGAAAATTAAAATATTTTGTTGGAAATGCAATTCCATTGTATTATGATATTATACTGTGTAAAAATTGTAAATGAATCGTCAATAAACAATAAACAATAAATAGTAGATAATAAATAATAATAAATAATAAATACAGATATAACATTCATACTGCCAAAGATTTCAATGATTTTCCAGATTTCTCAAATATGACCAAATATTTCAAGGATTTCGCGAAGATTTCACAAAAATTTCACAAAAATTCTACAAAGATTACAATGATTTCATAAACATTTCAAAAATTTCGTAAAGATTTGAAGTAGATTTCAAAGATTTCACAAAGATTTAAATAATTTCCGAAAGATTTCGCAATAATGTTGAAATTTTAGCAAAGATTTCCAATAGATTTAGATGATTTTTCAAATATTTCGCAAGGAATTCGGATAGATTTAAAATATTTCACAAAGAATTCAATTAACTCACAAAGATTTCCGATACATTTCAAGGTTTGCACAAAGATTTCAATAATTTCCCAAAGATTTCAAATATTTAGCACAGATGTCGGATAGATTCATAAGATTTCACAAAGACCAATGATTTTTCAACATTTCACACATTTCTCAAATATAACCAAATATTTCAAAAGTATTTCAAATATTCCGAAAGATTTCCAAAGATTTCAGAAAGATTTCACAAAGGTTGGAACGATTTCCCAAAGAATTCAAAAATTTCACGAATACTTCAATGATTTTCCAAAGATTTCAATAATTTCACAAATATTATCAAATATTTGTTTAATATTTCGCAAAGATTTCGAAAAGATTTTACGAAGATTTCATAGATTTCCTCAAGATTTCACAAATATTTCGCAAAGATTTGGAAAGATTGCAGATGGATTTCCAAGAGTGCACAAAGAATTCAATGATTTTCCAAAGATTAAAAAAATTTCACAAATATTTCTCAAAGATTTTGAATGAATTGAAGAGATTTCACAAAGATTTCAATTATTTCACAAATATTTCAGATATCGACTTCGAAGAGTTCACAAAGATTTCAATGATTTCCCAAAGATTAAAAAAGTTTCACAAATATTTCGCAAAGATTTTGGATAGATTAAAGAGATTTCACAAAAATTTCAGATATATATTTCAAAGAGTGCACAAAGATTTCAATCATTTTCCAAAAAATTTCACAAAGATTTCAATGATTTCACAAATATTATCAGATATTTCAAAAATATTCTTAGTTTTTTGGCAAGATTTTCGAAGATTTCCAAAGATTTGAGAAAGATTTTACAAACATTTTAATGATTTCCCAAAGATTTTAAAGATTTCGCAAATATTTCAAATATTTCGCAAAGATTTCAGATGGATTTAAAAGATTTCACAAAGGCTTCAATGATTTCAATAATTTCACAAATATAACCAAATATCAGAAATATTTCAATGATTTCCTGAAGATTTCACAAATATTTCACAAAGAATTCGGATCGACTTAACAAAGTTCACAAAAATTTCAATTATTTCACAAAAATTTCAGACAGATTTCATAGTGCACAAGGATTTCAATGATTTACCAAAAATTTCAGAAAGATTTCAATAACTTCACAAATATTATCAGATATTTCAAAAATATTTTAAATATTTCGCAAAGATTTCCAAAAATTTTAAAAAAATTGTAAGGATTTCCTGAAGATTTCACGAAGATTTCAAATATTTCGCAAAGATTTCAGATGGATATCAAATATTGCACGAAGATTTCAATGATTTTGCGAAGATTTCATGAAGATTTTGAAGATTTCGGATAAATTTAAAAGATTTCACAAAGACTTCAATAATTTCACGAATATTATCAGATATTCCAAAAATATTTTAAATATTTCGCAAAGATTTCCAAACATTTTACAAAAATTGTACGGATTTCCTAAAGATTTCAGATATTTCGCAAAGATTTCAGACAGATATCAAATATTGCACGAAGATTTCAATGATTTTGCAGAGATTTCATAAAGATTTTGAAGATTTCGGATAAATTTAAAAGATTTTACAAAGACTTCAATGATTTCAATTATTTCACAAATATTATCAAAGATTTCAAATATTTTGAGAAGATTTTCAGAGATATCAGAAAGATGTCAATGATTTCCAAGAGATTTCAAAGATTTCACCAATATTTTGCAAATTTTTTGGATGGATTGAAGAGATTTCACAAAGATTTAAATTATTTCACAAAAATTTCAGGTATAGACTTCAAAGAGTGCACGAAGATTTCAATGATTTTCCAAAAGTTTCACAAAGATATAAATAATTTCACAAATATTATCAGATATTTCAAAATTATTTTAAATATTTCGCAAAGATTTCCAAAAATTTCAGAAAGATTTCACACAAATTTTAATGATTTTCCAAAGATTTCAGAAACATTGCGCAAAGATTTCGGATGGATTTAAAAGATTTCACAAAGATTTCAATTATTTCACAAAAATTTCAGATATAACTTCAAAGAGTGCACAAAGATTTCAATTATTTTCCAAAAAATTTCACAAAGATTTCAATGATTTCACAAATATCATCATATATTTAAAAAATATTCTTAGTTTTTCACAAAGATTTCCAAAGATTTCAGAATGATTTTACAAACATTTGAATGATTTCCCAAAGATTTCAAAGATTTCACAAAGACTTCAATAATTTCACAAATATTATTAGATATTTCAAAAATATTTTTAATATTTCGCGAAGATTTCCAAACATTTTACAAAAATTGTACGGATTTCCTAAAGATTTCACGAAGATTTAAGATATTTCGCAAAGATTTCAGATAGATATCAAATATTGCACGAAGATTTCAATGATTTTGCAGAGATTTCATAAAGATTTTGAAGATTTCGGATAAATTTAAAAGATTTTACAAAGACTTCAATGATTTCAATTATTTCACAAATATTACCAAAGATTTCAAATATTTTGAGAAGATTTTCGAAGATATCAGAAAGATTTTAATGATTTCCAAGAGATTTCAAAGATTTCACCAGTATTTTGCAAAGTTTTTGGATGGATTGAAGAGATTTCACAAAGATTTAAATTATTTCACAAAAATTTCAGGTATAGACTTCAAAGAGTGCACGAAGATTTCAATAATTTTCCAAAAGTTTCACAAAGATATAAATAATTTCACAAATATTATCAGATATTTCAAAATTATTTTAAATATTTCGCAAAGATTTCCAAAAATTTCAGAAAGATTTCACAAAAATTTTAATGATTTCCAAAGATTTCAGAAACATTGCGCAAAGATTTCGGATGGATTTAAAAGATTTCACAAAGATTTCAATTATTTCACAAAAATTTCAGATATAACTTCAAAGAGTGCACAAAGATTTCAATTATTTTCCAAAAAATTTCACAAAGATTTCAATGATTTCACAAATATCATCATATATTTAAAAAATATTCTTAGTTTTTCGCAAAGATTTCCAAAGATTTCAGAAAGATTTTACAAACATTTGAATGATTTCCCAAAGATTTCAAAGATTTCACAAAGACTTCAATAATTTCACAAATATTATTAGATATTCCAAAAATATTTTTAATATTTCGCGAAGATTTCCAAACATTTTACAAAAATTGTACGGATTTCCTAAAGATTTCACGAAGATTTAAGATATTTCGCAAAGATTTCAGATAGATATCAAATATTGCACAAAGAATTCAATGATTTTGCAGAGATTTCATAAAGATTTTGAAGATTTCGGATAAATTTAAAAGATTTCACAAAGGCTTCAATGATTTCAATAATTTCACAAATATTACCAAAGATTTCAAATATTTTGAGAAGATTTTCAAAGATATCAGAAACATTTCAATGATTTCCAAGAGATTTCAAAGATTTCACCAATATTTTGCAAAGTTTTTGGATGGATTGAAGAGATTTCACAAAGATTTCAATTATTCCACAAAAATTTCAGGTATAGACTTCAAAGAGTGCACGAAGATTTCAATGATTTTCCAAAAGTTTCACAAAGATATCAAAAATTTCACAAATATTATCAGATATTTCAAAATTATTTTAAATATTTCGCAAAGATTTCCAAAAATTGCAGAAAGATTTCACAAAAATTTTAATGATTTTTCAAAGATTTCACCAACATTGCGCAAAGATTTCAGATGGATTTAAAAGATTTAACAAAAATTTCAGATATAACTTCAAAGAGTGCACAAAGATTTCAATTATTTTCCAACAAATTTCACAAAGATTTCAATGATTTCACAAATATCATCAGATATTTAAAAAATATTCTTAGTTTTTCGCAAAGATTTCCGAAGATTTCCAAAGATTTCAGAAAGATTTTACAAACATTTTAATGATTTCCCAAAGATTTCAAAGATTTCGCAAAGATTTCAAATATTTCGGAAAGATTTCAGATGGATTTGAAGGATTTCACAAAGGCTTCAATAATTTCAATAATTTCACAAATATTATCAACCATTTCAAAAATATTTCAAAGATTTCCAAAGATATCAGAAAGATTTCAATGATTTCCTAGAGATTCCAAAGATTTCACAAATAATTCGCAAAGATTTTGGATCGTTTTAAAAGATTTCAATTATTTCACGAAAATTTCAGACAGGTTTCATAGTGCACAAGGATTTCAATGATTTTCCAAAAATTTCACATAGATTTCAATAATTTCACAAATATTATAAGATATTTCAAAAATATTTTAAATATTTCACAAAGATTTCCACATACTTTCAAATATTTCAGAAAGATTACAATGATTTTCCAAAGGTTTCAAAGATTTTACAAAGATTTAAGATATTTCGCAAAAATTTCGGATAGATTAAACAGATTTCACAAAAAATACTTCAATCATTTCACAAAGATTTCAAGTAGATTTTTGAAAAAATTTAAACGATCCGATGACTTTATTCATCCGATTTCAGAGGGGATCAAATCAATACTTTGCCCCTCCCTTGTCTATTCCTGAAGGGAGGGGGGCATTGCCCCCGTGCCCCATAGGGCTCCGCCACCACTAAATTACAGAAGTTATCATCATGGCGGAGCGTGTAATATTCTTCGAATTATCAAAAAATATTACGTAGTGTATACAGATACGGCATTTTTTGCCGTATTTTAATTTTGCAGTACGGCATTTCAGTGACTGGTTACAGAAGAGTGATCTGTCAGATCTCGAACCCCTTTTCCAAGTCTTCCTCTAAAAAAAAAGAGTGTTAATGACTGGTCACAGAAGAGTGATCGCGAGGATTCGTGATTCGAATCTGAATTGCGAGACAATTCGCAAATTAGTGATAAAGTGTATTATTATAGGAATAGAAGTGATGAGCAATTCTTTAGTGTGCTTTCAGTTAATGTTCCTCATTGTATGACAAAATAGTAAAATATTGTAGTATTTTTCCAAAGTAGCAAAAAAAATCGGAACAGAAAGTTCCTTATTAACACAAAAATTTGCCAGACTAGAAACTTCAAATACGGCAAAATTTGTCACAGCTCAATACTCGACCAAAATATTAACATGGGAAACATCAAACAGCCGGGCCAAAAAAAGTTTGAATTATTCAAATTTTGTGCTATAGATGTTCGTATTATCGAAGTTTGACTGAAGTTGATTCAGTTTGATCACAGGTTCCATTTAATGCTACAAACTTGGATGAAAGTCGACCGGTGAATGGAAGAAACTCCTGAAGAAGGTGAAATTGTCAAGGGTCATTAATCGAGAATGAAAAGAGGGACAGGCGGCTTTATTACAATGTATGACAATTGGAATTTCGGACTTGACAGTTGGACAGCTTTTTTCTTTGTCGGAGGACAGGTAAGTGCATGTTCGTGCACACATTGGCAAGATATGTAACGGACGATGTTCGTGGCACGCATCTACAACGAAACGAAGCGGTGAGACAACATGTCGAGGATCGACAAGTAAGCCTGTTACCTGTTTAGCCAAGTTACCTGTTACCTGTTGTTTCTGTTTGAGGAGGACAGGTGCGTCCTGCGCCACCCAGCTGCCGGCTTCGTTCCGATATCACTAGTGTTTCCGCCAACGGACAATCGTCTCGGGCATTTATATGCGTGCAGGTATCGACCTATCGATTATCTTTTCCGTCGTTATCCAGCAGAAGGAAACGACTCCAACCGCACCTGAAAACCGATTCATTTTTGGCTTCTCTTATTATTTTATGTTTCCTTCTATTCGTTCTGAGGTCTTTAGGTTTGTCTTGACTGACGAAAAATTCTGAGTAAGCTATTCTACTGTTTCTGACCCGTAGAATCCGAAAATGAAGGTCCCAAAAACGTAGCTGCTCCCCTTTCCAAGATGGACAGATGACAATTCCGCCCCAGCTACCTGCGAACGGTTCCCTCACTACACGGCTTCCCCTCACTCAGCCGAACTGCTGCCGTTGATCCTGGTCAGCGGGAGTCCTTTGTACCTAATGAGGACTAAAATGCGAAATATAACATTTTATAAATTTAGCACTTGGTAATTTATAAACATAGTATTCCAAATCTGAGAATTTTAACGATTCCAAAGATATATTATTTCACTTAAAAAGTTGAAAATTAAAGAAATAATGTTCAAGTTTATGTAAAATTTTCAGTATATTTTACTCAAATCCATATATTTTAATTCTGGAAGCTAAAATTTGGCCAGATTTGAAAACTTATTAAACTAAGATAAATTTGTTTTATTTTTCAAACAATCAAACAATTTTTCAAAATTATCCTTGAATAATTTTGCACTCCCAGTCCAAAAGTATGAATAGTCTCATTCCTAGCTTAATTTGGAAACTCATTACACCATAATTTTTTTATTGCTCAACCAATTTGTTTATGAAAGATAATTTAAAATACTATTTTAACACATAAAAAGCAGAATATAAAGGATTTTAATGGAGTCAAACTCAACATGGTCGTTTTTCAAATATAACTTTAGAAATTTTAAACAGGGACCAAAGCAGAAAATTGTACTTGCTTTAGTGCCGAAAAAAAAATTTTAAACTGAATTCATCAAATTTTGAAAATAATTATTCTTCCTTTCAAAAATAATTTGTTTGATATTACTGGCTCCAGACGTTTCACTACTGGCACTTCTGTTTCCCTCGTATTAACAAAACAGGATAATTTTCAAACGAAAAATAGGAATTTTCAACAAATAAAGAAAAAAACTCTCAGATAAGATGTTGAATTTTCAATAAAAAAAAAACAAAATTTTCTGCAAAATAGTTTACAGTTCACGTGCTGAAATTTACCCACCACTTGGGAAATGGTTACCAAGTTAACTCTATTGAATCTTTTTTAGTTTCGATGCGAAAAAATTCAACTTTATCTACTTGAAAATTAGCCGCAATAAAAATTCACTTCTGTTTTTTCTGTGATGAATTTTCTACCAAAATAATTGAATTTTTAACTAAAAAATATAAATTATCAAGCAAAAATGAAACAGTTACATTTGCAGTTCAAAAATTCATTTTCAACTAAATAAAAACGAATTTTCAACAGAACAGTAAAACTTTCAACCAAAGAAATGATTTCTTTACTAAAATAATGAGTCTCCAACCAAACAAATTTATTTTTTTTTAAACAATTTTCAACCAAACAGTTGAATTTTCAATCAAAAAGATTATTTTCCTACCCAGAAATATTCAAAATTAAGTAATTTTCAACCAAAGAAATGAATTTTCAACCAAACATGGGATAGTTAAATTTTCGGTGAAGAAATAATATTTTTCTATTAAAAAGACGTAATTATCAATAAGATCTAAAAAAATGTTTAGTCAATTATAAATTTGCAAAAAATTCGAGTACGTTTAAGATATATTCAGAACTTTTGAAAAGATTCCAAAATATATTTAAAACTTGAAAAGATTTCAAAACATTAAAAAAAACATAGATTTTTGAAGATTCTGAACACAAAATTTAGAAGCTTTCTAAGCATTTTGAAAGGTTTCAAAAGAATGAAAATTTTTTATCAAAGTCCTAGAAAATCTAGAAATGAATTTTTTTTTTAAATTATTAGAAAATTTTTTTTTTGAATTTACAAAATTTTCAAAATAGAATTTGGTTCCAAGATAATAACGTAATGTACATTAGATTCCTGGACATTTTTCATGATTTTTTAAACAAAATTTCAAGAGAATATTTAAAAATATTTTAGAACAAATTGTGATGTATAAATTACTGTTTCTAGCTTAAAATAGCTTAAAATTATATAATTAAAACTTTTTTAAATTTTTTTATTGATCCTTCAATTCCAAATTTTGGCTGAGATTTTTTTTCTTTATTGACTGAAAAATATTTTTTGGTTAAAAATTCAACTCTTTGTTTGAAAATTCCTTTTTTTTTGGTTAGAAAATTAGCAGTTAAACGTCTGGAGCTGGTAATATCCAACATATTATTTTTGGAAGGAAGATGAAGTATTTTTAAAATTTGCCAAATTTAGTTTAAAAATTTTTTTCGACATTTAATAAATGCAAATTCAGTTTTATTTGTTCCCTGTTCAAACTTTCTCTCAAAGTTAGATTTGAAAAACGACAATTCTGAGATTGACTCCACGAAAATCCTTTACATTCTGCTTTTTATGTGTTTATATAGTATTTTTCATTAACTTTCATCAACAAATTGGTTAAGCAGTGAAAAAAATGTATGATATTTGTTGATCAGTTTCCAAATAAAGCTAGAAATTACATTATTCCTACTTTTGTACTGGGAGTGCAAAATTATTTAATGATAATGTTGAGAAATGCGATTGTTTGAGAAATAAACCAAATTTATGATTTTAGTTAATAAGTTTTCAAATCTGGCAAAATTTTTGCTTCCGGAATTTTCCAAGTTAAATAAAATATTGCAACAATGCATTAAAGCTACTGCAGTGGATTTAAGTAAAACAAAAATCAAAAATTGTCCATAAAATTTAACATAAACTTGAACATTTATTCTTTAATTCTCAACCTCTTAAGTCAAATAGCAAATCGTTGGAATCGTTATAATTCGCACACTTCAAATATTATATTTATAAATTACTAAATGCTAGATTCAAAAAATGTTATATTCCGAATTTTAGTCCTCATTAGGTAGAGAGGACTCCCGCTGACCAGGCTCGGCGGCTACAGTTCGACTGAGTGAGGGAAAGCCGTGTAGTGGGGGTACCGTTCGTAGGTACCCAGAGCGGAATTGACCATTGGCCTTCCAAGATATAGTCGAAAAATGTGATTTTTTATTAAAAATGATGCATTAAAATGGGAAAATAAAGGAGAGATGGTCAATTCCGCCCTGGGTACCTGCGAACGGTTCCCCCACTACACGGCTTCCCCTCACTCAGCCGAACTGCTGTCGTTGATCCTGGTCAGCGGGAGTCTTTTGTACCTAATGAGGACTAAAATACCGAATGTAACATTTTTGCAATTTAGGACTCGGTGATTGATAAATATAATATTCGAAATCTGCTAATTATAACGATTCCAACGATATGTTATTTGAATTAAAACATTGAAAATTAAAGAAGAAATGTACAAGTTTATGTGAAATATGATTAACAAATTTTTTAGTATTTCTATAAAATCCACTGCCGTAGCTTTAATTTACTGGTTGGCTGAAATTTAGCCACATTTGAAATCTTATTAACTAACATCAAAAATTTATAATTATAATTATTATATATTATATATTATTCTTCCTTTAAAAAATAATATGTTTGATATTACTGTCTCTAGACGTTTTACTACTGGCACATCTGTTTTTTTCATTAACTTAAGACTCAACCAAAACAGACTAATTTTCAAACCAAAAAAAAAAAGAATTTTTATAAAAAGAGTTGAATTTTTAACCAAGAAAGATTTTTCAGTCGACAAACAAAATAAGTCTGACCCAAAATTTTTAATAATTCAACATTGAGGAATCAATCAAAAAATGTATACATTTTCAAATTATATAATTTTAGGCAATTTTAAGCTAGAAACATTAATTTGTACATCGAAATTTGTTCTAAAATCGTTTTTAATATTCGCCTAAAAATTTTTTTTTAAAAATCATTTAAAAATTTTTCAGGAATCTACTGCAAATTTTGTTATTTATTATCTTGAAACTTGAATTTTTCCTACAATTTTTTGAAAATTCGGAAAATTCAAAAAATTGCTTCAAAAACTTCCAGATTCTATTTTGAAATTAAAAAAAAAAATTAATTCATTTTTAGTTTTCCTAGGAATTTTAATAAAATTTTTTTATTCTTTTGAAACCCTTCAAAATTCTTAGAAATCTTTCAAATGTTATGTGTTTCGAAATCTTTTCACGTTTTAAATTATTTTGGAATCTTTTCAAAACTTCTAGATATATTTTAACCTTACTCGATTATTTTACAAATTAATAACTGTTCAATTGTTATTTTTTATTCAAAATGTTTTCAAATCTTGTTAAATATTATCTTAAAATTAATTTTGAAAAATAAAAGATCATTCTAAATTTTTCCAGCAAAGTTAAGAAATTTTTTTATTCTCTCAAACCCTGTAAAGAACGTTAAAAAGCTTCAAAATTTTATTTCGAAATCTTCAAAAATGTAATTTTTTTTTTATTTTTCGAAATCTTTTCCAGTTTTAAATTAATTTTGGATCTTCTCAAAACCTCTAAATATATCTTAAACTTACTCGAGTTTTTTCCAAATTGATAATTCACTAAACATTTTTTCAGTTTTTAATGAAAATCACTTTTTTTTTGGTGGAAAAATAATAATTTTTGACCGAAAATTCAACTATTCCATGTTTGGTTGAAAATTCATTTCTTTTGTTGAAAATTTCTTAATTTTGAATAGTTTTGTGACAATTCATGTATTTTGTTACAAATTAATCTTTTTGGGCAGAAAATTAATCTTTTCGGTTGAAAATTCAACTGTTTGGTTAACATTTTTTTGTTTGTTAAAAATTCATTTTTGTGCTTGAAGATTCATTATTTTGGTGAAAAATTCATTTCTTTGGTTTTTGTACCTTTCTGTTGAAAATTTGTTTTTATTTATTTAAAAATAAATTTTTAAACTGCAAATGCAACTATTCAATTTTTGCTTGATAATTTATTTATCTTTTTCAGTTGAAAATTCAATTATTTTGGTACAAAATTCATATTTTTGTGTTGAAAATTAAACTTTTTTGTTCAAAATTCATATCTTTAGGTTGAAAACTAAACTGTTTTGCCAGAAATTCGTCTTTTTGGATTGAAAATTTAACATTTTGGCTGAGATTTTCTTTCTTTATTGACTGCAAAATCTTTCTTGGTTAAAAATTCAACTCCTTTTTCGAAAATTCCTTTTTCTTTGGTTTCAAAATTAGGTTTGGAAATTCTTGAAATAAAGAATAATTATTTTCAAAATTGGCCGAATGCAGTTTAAAAATTTTTTTCGACACTTAAGCAAATACAATTTAGTGTTTTGGTAATGTTCAAAAATTCTGAAGTTGGATTTTAAAAACGACACTTGCGAGATTGAATCCACGAAAATCCTTTATATTCGGCTTTTTATGTGTTAAAATAGTATTTTTAATGACCTTTCGTAAACAAATTAGTTAAGCAGTAACAAAAATTTATGATGCTTGTTAATGATTTTCCAAATTGAGCTAGGGATGACACTATTCATTTTTTTGGACTGGGTGCGCGAAATTATTTCAGGATAATGTTGAGAAATGCGACTTTTTGAGAAATAATCTAAATTTATGATGTTCGTTAATAAGTTTTCAAATGTGGCCAAATTTCAGCCAACCAATAAATTAAAGCTACGGCAGTGGATTTGATAAAAATACTGAAAAATTTTTCATAAAAATTTCACATAAACTTAAACATTTCTTCTTCAATTTTCAATTTTTTAAATCAAATAACATATCTTTGGAATCGTTATAATTAGCAGATTTCGAATATTATATTTATCAATTACGAAGTTCTAAATGAAAAAATGTTATATTGCACATTTTAGTCCTCATTAGATACAAAGGACTCCCGCTGACCAGGCTTGACGCCAGCAGTTCGGCTGAGTGAGGGGTAGCCGTGTAGTGGGGGAACCGTTCGTAGGTCCCAGGGATCAAATTTATTTTTCTTTTCTCCCAAAATCGTAAAAATTCTCTATGTGCCGATTCTCCAGCTTGTTCTGACCATAGTCCTAAACCTTCTGAATGTTCGAAAAATGTTAAGCAATCTTTAAGATGCTCAAATAAAACATGTAGTTTCAATGTGATCGAGATATCTGTTGCCATTACTGCCTTTGCTAGTTCTTCAAACAAATTGTCCAGGTGATTATATTGTCAATTTTTCTTGTAAAAAAGCAGAAATCAACTATTTTGTTCATCGCCTTAAATGGTTTTACGTAAGATATCAAAATAAACTGACCTACATCTTTCACGGTGTGCCTGAACCAACTTTGAATGCAATTTGAATCCAATTTTTTTTGGATTCGATTTAGGGGCTCAAAAATAGTGTGGAAAAAAGTTTTGAGCCAAATCCACTGAGCCGTTTTTCAGAAAAATAGAATTTTTCAAAAAATGTAATAAATTGATTTTTTTTCTGCATTTTATTGATGAAAAACATTATAAAATTAAAAAAAAAGAATCTTAAGATATTAAAATTTCAACTTTTCAAAATAAAACTTTATAAAAAATATAATAAATTCCTAAAATATAATAAAGTCTTTGAAGTACGTCTTGAAATATACCTATCATCATACATGCCTGTGTGAACACGACAACAAGACACAACAACACGTGAATGTAAACATTGATGGATTCTCTTACCTAATGTAAGCATATCTAGAACAAGTTCCGTGAAAATAATTTTTGCAACCCATTAGTAGGCAAGATATCTATGCCCATAGTGCATCGCGCAGTCTGCAGTTGTTTAGTGTTTTTGAATATTTTGACCAAGTGCGTTGTTGTGAAAAAATCGTAAAATATGTCTGCAAAATCTAAAGACCATGCTGGAACTCATGATGAAAACCGTGCGAAAATTTGCCTCCTTTGTCTTAAAAAAAGAAACAATTGTTCAAGATTAGTAATCATTTGAAAAATCTTATTCAAAAGATTGTGAGCTATGATGCTGAAGATAATCGCCTCCCTGTAGTTGTTTGTAATGCCTGCAGAATCCTTATTTATCGTTCGGTCAAAAGTGAGGAAACTAAAGTGAGTATAAAATTACCAGATTATTCTACATTCAAATTAATACATCAAAAATCCAGATCGAAAGAAGGTAAATTATGCGAATGCGACTTATGTAACTTAGTGCGAACACCAGGACACAGCTATTTCGTAAAAAACACATCAGATGCGAAAGAAAGAAATTAAACAAGATACTGCAAAAAGTGCTATTCAGAATTAGTAGTAGGAAAATCACATTTTTCTTGTACACCGAAGCATTAGGAACATTTAAAAGATCATATTATAAACGATATACCCCTAAAAGAAAAAGAACACTTGGTGTGTCATTTGATTAAAGTAATTTCAAATGAAAAAGCGACAAACGTTGAAGAAAATAAATCAGATAGAAATATTGTAATCGCTTTATCTCAGAAACATGGAAAGCCTTTGAAAATTTCTTTGACTGAACAGCAATCAGAAAGCAAAAAACGGAAGCGTGTTTCTGCTGAAGATGTCTTAAAAATTGGAACAAGTTATGGGCTTTCAACGAATCAAGTACATGGTATACAGCAGCTCTTCGCGTCGCTACGAATGACAGAAAATTATTTCAACCAGATTTAAAACAAAAATTAAAAACTTTGAACCATTCTCTTGAATTGTATTTCAGTATGGAAGAGTGTAATGTGATTAACACTAAAAATAACGATACTGCAACTACTGCAAAAACTTTAGTATTTTGCAATGATGTAAAAGGATTATTTCAGTTTGTTATAGAAAAAAAGGAAGTTGATCAAATGCATTTGAGATTCGAAATAGATAGTGGCGGAGGATTTTTGAAAGTTTGCCTTTCGATGCAATCTTTGGATGAATCAGAAGTTGCAAATGTAGAAGGTCGACAGAAGTATACCGAAGGCGTTGTCGCAAAAAAGTTTAAGGATTCTGGCGTCAATAAATTACTACTGCTTGGAATAGTGGCACATACACAAGAGAAATATGAAAACGTTCTATTGATGTGGTCACTCTTAAAATTGAAGGATTTAAATGGGACAATAGCAAATGATTTAAAACTTGCCAACGTATTAACGGGCATCATGTCACATGCAAGCAGTTTTCCTTGCGCATGATGTACTGCATCAAAGGATGAATTAAACACGTGTGAGAAATACAGAACTGTTGGGAATTGTAAGGAAAATTTTTTTGCGTGGCAAGACAGTGGAAGTAAATATCATCTGCGAAGAAGTATAAAAATTGTACAAATACTCCTATAATTTTGTCAGAAAACGCTAGAACAGAAATATTAGAAATAATACCACCGCCAGAACTACATCTGATGCTCGGGGTTGTGAACAAAATGTATAAACACATGCTGATGGAATTTGAAGATGAGAGTCTCCAGTGGGCTAGGATGTGTAATGTTACTCGCGAGTTTGTACATGGGAGTCCAGCGTTTGCAGATAATTCTTGCAAAATGCTGTTAGAAAAAATTGACTTATTACGTGGAATATGTAGCATTGGTTGTTCAAAATATGTAAGGTGCTTTAAGGCTTTTCAATCCGTCGTTGATTCTTGTTTTTCTTCAACATTAAACCCGAAATACGTAGATTGTATATCTGAGTTTGAGCGAAGTTACTGTGATTTGGATATTTCAATTACACCTAAAGTTCACGCGGTGTTTTTTCATGTCCCTGATTTTTGTTGTAAAGTTGAAAAAGGCCTTGGATTTTACAGTGAACATGCCATGGAGTCTGTCCATTCGGATTTTAAAACGACCTGGGCTAAATATAAAGTTTCGAGCACACACCCTCATTACTCAAGTAACTTACTAAAAGCTGTACAAGAGTACAATGCCCGACATGTGTGAAAATAAAATATTTTTTTTCTCAGTATTGATATGGACTGATATTATATTTATTTACCATATTTCGTTAAATAAAGTGAAAAAAATAAAAGTGCATCACATTTTTTTGAAAATTTTTATTTTTAACCCATAAAAAACACTTTTCTCAAAAACGGCTCGGGGAATTTGGCTCAACATTTTTTTCCACACTATTTTTGAGCTCCTAAATCGAATCCAAAAAAAAAATTGGATCTGATATGACCTTGCATTTAAAGTTGGTTCAGGCACACCGTGCTTTATAAATATTAGGATCCAGTCATTCATCGGGTTCTTTCAGCAATTTTCTGCATGCATTTACTTCAAATATTTCACCATGATAATTTTTGGATATTACTTTCAGTTTCATAGGCATGTATTTTTTTTATTTATTTTTTTTTATTTCATCGACCAAGTAACGGTACTAGACCGTCCCAGTAAAGGTGATTGACAAACCCTTGTAGAATATGCAGCTCAGGTATGATGCATTTTTCTAGTAGACATATATTATCTTTCTCTACTAACAGTGGCTCATTTATTGTACTGTGACAATCTACTGAGAATTTAGTTTTATGACCTGAAGAAACATACTTCTGATTATCTTTTTTTAAATCTCCATATGTTTTCGATTCATAATGTTCGTCTCTATCAGTATTATAAAGTGCTTCTTTATTGTCTCTCATGTCTGATAAGCTAATAAAACACTAAGGACACGGAAATGTCGCTGTTACTGTTTGTTGACCATTTATCATTAATAAAACTTTGAAATCTGAGGTAAATTCAAATGAAATATCATTAATTTTTATCAAATCAAAGAGAATTTTGATATGTGCATATTATTCTTTTTTATCTGCCCAATACAAACTATTATTAATTTTTTTACACTAGTCCAGTTATTTGTGGTGTTTGTTTCGTTAAGAGTATGTATTCATTTTATGTACAGTGATATGATTGAATAAATTGGAACATAATATATAACCAATATGATAATGAATATATTACTTATGTTTGATAAGTAGCTTCAAAAATGCGTATCATTATTATTAGTACTGATAGTTTATAATATAGCAGTTCATAAAATAGTTTATAATATAGAAAAGAATATATGGTCAGATAGGTAGTTTATAATACATGTCCGTTGGCAATCGCGCACATTCATCTAGTTTCTAAACAATATTCATTGAATATATTATTATGTAATAACAATGATTACTATTTTTATCAAAATGACATAGTAAACTTTATTTTCACATTTTAATGCATCATTTTTAATAGAAATGATAAAAAATGAGATTTTTCGACAATATCTTGGAAAGGGGAGCAGCTACGATTTTGGGACCTTCATTTTCGGATTCTACTTGTCAAAAATAATAGAATAGCCTACTCAAAATTTTTCGTCAGTCAAGACAAACCTAAAGACCTCAATCGATGTTTGTGAAAAATTGAGTATGGTATATGCAGGAAGAAGGCAATTATTAAGACCTTGTCGATCATTATCAATCATGATCGATTAAATGTAATTGATCACTTTTTATTATTATAGGGGAATGTAGTCAAGCCCTGGTGAAAAATTTTTTACAAGAAAGTACTATCATGTCTACAACTGTAATTTTTTGTTAAAACATTGACGTTTGTAAAAAATGTACAAAATATAACAAAAAATTACAATTTAATACAAACAGCTCATTTAACGTATAGGATTCCTGAAAATAAAAACAAGAATCCAACGACCAAATTTAGACAACCACCAAAAAATGCTCCTATTGTAATTAAAAAAAAAATCTTTTTCTTAGAAAAAAAAAATTGTCTTTCGACAAAAAGCACCGAAATGTTGGTAAATATTATGAATATTTTTGTACTGTGATTTGATCATAATGAAAATAAAAAAGACGAAAGAAGTAAAAAAAGAGAATGAAGGGGATTTGGTTGGTTGCCTTCTCATTTTCCTCTCCTCTTTTTTATCTTTGTACAAAGAAATTTTTTTTTAGGAATTTTTTTTTTTATTACAATAGGAGCATTTTATGGTGGCTGTCCAAATTTGGTCGTTGGATTCTTGTTTTAATTTTCAGGAATTCTGTACCTTAACTTGAGTATTGGACGTTAAATAGGATTTTGAATTTGATTTTAATCTAATTTAAAATTCTTACATTTTTATGGCTATTTTTCTGGTATTTTCTTGTAGAAAAGTGGAGAAATTAAAAATAAATTACAAGTTTCTACAATTCAAAAATTTGTATAACTTTTTATTGATATTTTTTTTACGCTGTTGTAAAAATATACAAGATATGACAGAAAACTACAGAATTTCACATTTTTCTAATTTGGGTGTTTGACGTAATTAAAACACTTTTAATTTTACGTAAATTATTGTCGAAAATTACAAATTTTTACAAAAAAATACAAGATTCCACAAAAGTTGAAATATTGAAAAACTAGACTTAAAATTGTTTTATATATTGCTAGTTTATTGTAGAAATATGCGAGTTTGAACCAAAAAATATAAATTTTTACAAAAAATTGAATAATTATCAATTTGGGAAAAAATTGATTTAGTTTTAGAGATGATCCAAATTTAATTTAAAACTCGAAAGGATTTCGAAAAATAAAAAACTGAATTTAGATTCTTGAAGACTTCCAAATAAAATTGTGAAACTTTTCAAAGATCTTTAAAGGTTTCAAGAAAAAAAAATGTCTCCTAAATGACAATTGAACAATTAATAATTTGGAAACTAATCGAGTAAGTTTAAAATATATATCGAAGTTTTGAAAAAATTCCAAAATAATTTAAAAGGTGGAAAGATTTCAAAATATTTAAAACACAATGCAGATTTTTGAAGGTGTCGAACACAAAATTTATAAGCTCTAAAAGCATATTGAAATGTTTCAAATAAATGAAAATTTATTATTTAATTTATTATTATTAGATTCCTGGAAAATTTTCAAAAGATTTTTTCTTAAGAAATTTTTAAGAGAATATTTAAAAAGATTTCAAAACAACTTTCAATGTATAAATTAATGATTCTAGCTTAAAATTGCCCAAAATAAAATAATTTCAAAAATTAATAAATTTTTTAAAATTATTCTTCAATCCAAGCATTAAAAATGACAACGTTTTGCAAATAAATAGCTGAATTTCTAACCACAAAGATGAATTTTCAACCAGGATGATTTATTTTCTAACAAAAAAGACGAATTCTAACAAAAAACGTAAATTTTCAAACAAATAGTTGGATTATTAGACAAATAGTTAAATTTTCAAATAGAGAGAGAGAGAGGAATTTTCAATAAAAATTATGAATCTTCAAATTAAAAAATGAAATTATTCAAGAAAAAAATGTATTTCGAAATGTTCAAATTTCAAGCCAAACGGACACGCTTTCCAGAAGGAAGTTGATTTTTCCAACAAATAGTTGCATTTTCAACCAAGAAGATAAAATTTCCACCAAAAAAGACGAATTTAAAAAAAATTACATATATCGCAACCAAATAGCTGAATGTTTATTTAAAAAAAAATTGATTTTCAACCAAAAATTTAGTAGTTGAAGTTTCAGTAAAAGAATTAATTTCCCATAGAAAAAACTTGTTTTCAACCACAAATTTCAATTTTCTATCAAATTGTTGAATTTTCAAACCAAAAAGACAAATTTTTAAAGCAATTCAATTTTCAACTAAACAGATGAATTTGCAACTAAAATAATAAATCCTTAACTAAAAGAATTAATTTTTCACAAGATAATTTGGTTTTTAACCAAGGAGTTGAATTTAACTAAAAAATCATATTTTTAACAAAATATTTTTTCGTAGGAGCGGTTTGCAATTTTCAATGAAAATCTCTTTCGTTTCATACGTCACTCTCAGTTTTTTATGACTTAATTTATTTTTCAGATTTTTTCAAGTTCTGCATATTATTATTGATGTAATAGTAATAATTATTATTAACAATACATTATCTGTCGTTAAGGAAATAAAATTGTTTATATATACATATATATATATATATGATATTTTTTAAAGAATAATGCTTAGTATAGAGAAACGATATTTAACTAAACATATAAGATTATGAATTTGAAAGGGGCATTTTCAAAAAGGTAGTGGTTTATTTATTTAACTCTTTTTTGAACAAATACATTATTTTTGAAAAAAATTTATAAAATAATTTTCTGAAAGTATAGGCCAAACGGCAAGAATTTTTCCTCTTTCCACATTTTTTATAGAATTAAGGGTCTTCCAGTAAATTTTCCGATAAAGTTGAAACTTTGGTTTATATAAGAATTCAAAAAATGACCTTTTCTTTGTCTTAAAAGGGAATTTACATTTTTTCGGAATTTTCCGTTCTTATGGGTGTTGAGGTACCCATCTGCAAGTATGTCAATTTTAGTGCAAAATTAATTGTTTTTAACGCCATAATCAACCAGCAGTTAATATTACAAAAAAAATTTCAAAAGAAAAAAGTCTTGTCTTGGTATAATTTAAAACAAAAAATGGATATAAGACGGTTTCGGATAAGTACTCTGCAATTAGAGAACCATTAAATTGCTTGATATGAAATTATTTACAACAGTGAATGTGAATATGGAATGGTGATTGCAGAGTTGTGAGAAAGTCCTTTCACATTCCTTACATACATATTAAGTAGAAAGAATTACTATGTTTGTAAATTCTGCCATAACAATAGATTTATAGCCAAGAGATTATTTATCAGGAAAGGATTGCTGGATTGATATAATGTATGTATAAACCCATATTATCCAGAAAATTTATTCCTTGAAATTTGACTGATGATTATATGATTTTTTTATTTATGATTTTTATTATTATTATATTATTATTATAATTTTATATGATTTTTTTATCATATGATTACTTATAATTTTACAATTTCGTATTTAATTCTCATGCACTCACTAAATATTCCCATATATTCTTTCAATATTCCCAGATATTTTTGATATTCTTTTTATTCCCGAATATTCTTGATATTCTTTATATTTCCAAATATTCCCTTATATTCCCACATATTCCCACATATTTCTACATATTCCGAGATATTCACAAATATTCTGAAATATTATGTTCCCCAATTCCCCGATTCCTTCCCTTCCGTTCACCGATTGTATTTGTATAGCTTTTTATCTGGTGCCCATGCAATTATTATAAATTGCACATACATTAAATAATAATTTACTTGTAATTCATACAACTTTGAAAGTTATTGACTTCGAATAACTAATTTTAGATTGTTATTTTAAAATAATTCAAATTCAAAATTGTTTAAGTCTTAATATATATTATTACTTCAATTTTGAATTGTTTATTGTTTTATCATGACCGATTATGACTCTCTAATCTGATCTGAGGGGCCGACAAAGCCAATGAATTCTCAAAAAAAAGTAATAGTTAATACATATTTTAACCAAGAAAAGATTTTATTTTTGATCAAAAACAGTTGAATTGAAAGAAAGATGAAATTTCTACCAAACGAGATAAACTTTCAAATTCAAGAAAGGTTTTCCAGACAATAAAGAAAAAATACTTCATTCAAAATTTTGAATATTCAAGCCAGAAAGATGAGCTTGGTGGAAAACAGTTTAATTTTCAACCAAATTGATAAATTTTCAACTAAAATTATGAATCTTTATAGAAAAAAATGAATTTGTAAGAAAGCAGTTCAACTTTTAACGAAGGAGTTGATTTTTCAACCTAAGAAGATTAATTTTCAACCAAAAATGTAATAGTAGATATTTTAAGAAAAAAAGATTTTAATTTTAAATCAACAACAGTTGAATTTAACCAAAAAAGATGAATTTTCAACAAAATACGTGAATTCTCAACTAAAATAGATTAATTTTTAACAAAACAGTTGCATTTATCAAAAAATGGATTTTCTAACAAACAAAAAAAAAGAATTTTTAACAAAATAAATCAATTAATTTTTAACCATATAGTTGAATTTTCAACTAACAAAGATAAATTTTTCACAAAAAATGTAATGGTTAAATTTCCAGTAAAAAAAAACTTTTTCGCAAAAAAACTATTTTTTAACAAGATTGTTAAATTTTGAACTAAAGAAATTAATTTTTAACTAAAATTATGAATCTTCAACTACTATCAACTACTATCTTGAACTAGTTGTGGACCTTACTACCAAGTTATTAAATTGTCTACCAAATTTTTAAATCTTCGAGCCCAAAATAAAAATTTCCTACATGACAGTTTAATTTTTTAAACCGCAAATGTGAATTTTCAAAGACAAAATTAATTTTCAACCTAAACAGATTAATTCTCAATCAAACAGTTACATTTTTAACATAAATAGATCAAATTTCTACAAAAAGTGAAGAATTTTCAAACCAAAAGGGCGAATGTTCCACAAAATAGTTGAATTTTCAACCAAAGAGAAATTTTTTAGTCAAGAAGGAAAAAAATTTCAATCAAATTGTAGAATTTTCAAGCCAAAAAGACTGAATGAACTTTCAACCAAAAATAGTTGGATTTGCTTGTTGGGTTCTACTAATTCATAATAATTCTATTAATTCAAATAATAATTCTAATAATTCTAATAATTCATTGTAACTAAATACTTATTGTTATCAATCCATTCAATTTTCTAAAACTAATTTCATTAAGCTTCTACGTTCATTTAATTACCAGAATTTATATTTTCTATGTAATTTCATTACCTAAGTTTGTAATATGTAGGGGGGGGGGGGGGTGAAAATGTCATGAAAACGCCTCACGTGAATTGTGGATGACCCCTTATTTATTTGTTTATTCATTTATTATTATTTCGTGAATTTATGCTTATTTTTGGATCTCGGGACAGTGATGGTACGTGGGTTAGCGTTTGCAGCTGATAAGGTTTATGGCAGAGTCAATCGAAGATTTGCAAAGAATGTTGAGCATATGTCATTGAATATACATAATTTGAATATATTCCGTAATATTGTCTCATATTCCCAAATACTCCCTCATATTCCTACAAATTCTCTCATATTCCCACATATTCCCTCATATTCCTAAATATTCTCATATTCTTCATATTTCCAAATCTTGACCCCTCGTTCTCATTAGACAAAAAATATGAAAAAATATTTTCTTAATGAAAGATTTGGGAAAATAATTTCAAATTTATTTGTAGAAAAAGCTAATTTAAGCATATAGATAAATATCATTTTCTACCGAAGATAGGACACTGTTTCCATTTTCAATCCTCACTCTTATATTTGAAATAAAATTCGGTAAAGTTTTTTTCTGCAATTTTAAACAAAGTACCCTCCTTTCTGAAGGTCCGTCAGTTTTGACGCCCCCTTAATTTTTTTTATCACTTTTTTTCTAATGAATTAAGAGGATGGTTTATCTCTTAACTAAGTAGTCGAACTTTCACCAAAAAAGATCACTTCTCAAAAAAAATTGTCATATTTGTTTTTTTAAATCAAAACAGTTGAACGAGGGAGTTGAGGTTTCGAAATAAATAGTCGAATTTTTCAGAAAACAATTGACTTTCAAACTCGAAAAATAAATTTTCAACCAAGAAATGTTATTTTACAAACAAATAGTTGAACAAACAAAAAAAGGAGACAAATTTTCAACTAAATACTTCAATTTTTACCCTACAAAGATTTTTTTAAACCAAATGGTTGAATTTTCAAACGAAAAATGGTTTTCAAGGAAGAACTTTTCGACCAAAGAAGATGAATTTTCAATCTAAAAAATATGAATTTTCAATCCAAAAAGACAAATTTTCAATGAAGCGGTTGAATTATCGGAAAACGATTACTTTTTTACCCAATAATTTAATTAAAAAGAAAGAAAGAAATTCAAGCAAGAATATTAATTTTCTACAAAAAAAAATATATTCAAACAAATTACGTTAATTTTCAAATATGTAAGACAAATTTACACCAAAAGCGAACCAGATAAATTTTCAGATGAAAAATTATTTTTTAAGAAATAAAACCGAATTTTCAACAAAATAGTTAAATTTTTAACCAAACCATTTCAAAATAATAACAAGAATCTTCAATCCAAAAAATTAACCTTTAACGAAATAGTTCAGTTTTCAACAATGTAGTTGAATTTTGTAATAAAAAAGATAAATTTTAAACTAAAATTGTAATAGTTAAATTTTCAGTTAAATAATTAATTTTCAGACGAACAAAAAAAATTCTAACAATATAGGTAAATTTTTAAAAAACTATCTTAGTTTTTGATCAAAAAAATGAATTTTCATTATAGAATTTTAATTTTTGACAAAAAAACACGATATAAAAAAGACAATTCTTCACCACAAACGAAACAGTTAAATTTTCAGTTTAAAAATGAATTTTTAAACAAAAAATTTATTTTCAACAAAATAGTTAAGTTTGTAACCAAAATGGTTCAATTTTTAACAAAATAATTCAGTTTTCAACAAAAATTATGAATTTTCAAGCAAAAATTTTAATTTTCTACAAAAAACGATATTTAAAAAAAATACATTAATATTCAACTAAGAAAAACAAATTTACACCAAAAGCAGAACAGTTAAATTTCTAGATAAAATTTTTTTATATTTTTTACTAAAAATGGAATGGTTAATCTTTCAGTTAAAAAATTAACTCACAACCAAAAAAAGTTTAACATTATAGTTGAATTTTCAACAGAACAGTTCAGTTCTGAAACAAAAAGATGAATTTTCATAAAAGAATAGTTAAATTTTCAATCAAACCATTTTCAGCTAAAATCAGGAATCTTCAAACAGAAAAATGAATTTTCAGCAAAGTAGATCGATTTTCAACTAAATAGTTAAATTTTTCACTAAATAAGATAAATTTACAATACAAGATGGAATAGTTCAATTTTCAGCTAAAAAATATTTAATGTCAATAAAACAAAATTCGACAAAATAGTTACAATGTCAACAAAATAAAAAGGCAAATTTGCAAGAAAAGATATGAATTTTCAATACAATATTTCATTTTTCAATTAAAAAGATTAATTTTTGTGCCAGAATGTTCATTTTATACAAAAAAAAAACAATATTTCAAAGAAGCATATTAATTTTTAACTAAAAAGACAAATTCACTGAAGAAACGAATTGTCAACCAAACCATTTCCAACAAAAATGAAGAATCTTCAACCCGAAGAACAAAGTCTTAACAAAGTAGTTTAATTTTCAATTAAAAAAAGAAAAATTTTCCAGCTTAAAATGCAATATTTAAATTTTCAGTTAAAAAGTTAATTTTCAAAAAAATAAAAACAAAAATAAACAATTTTCAACGATTTAATTGAATTTTCAACAAAATAGTGCAGTTTTGAAATAGAAAGATACATTTCAAATGAAGATTCTTGATTTTCGAGAAAAAAAATGATATAAAAAACACAACATTTCACCAAAAATGAAAATGTTAAATTTCTGGATTAATAAATTAATTTTTGACCCAAGAAACGAATTTTCAACAAATAGTTGATTTCCAGCCAAACCATTTCAAACTAAAATCAAGAATCTTCAACTCAAAAAACAAACTGTTAACAAAGTAGTTGAATTTTAAATTCGAAAAGATAAATTTTCAACTTAAAATGCAATATTTTAATTTTCAGTATGAAAAGTTGATTTTTAATCAAACAAAAAGACCAATTTTCAACTATATAGTTGAATTTTCAAGAAATTATTGCAGTTTTTAACTAAAGAGATGAATTTTCGAAGAAGAATTTTAACTTTCTAAAAAAAAGCGATATAACAAAGACAAAATTTCACCAAAAATAAGGCAGTTAAATTTTAAGTTAAAAAAATTAATGTTTGACCCAAAGAAAAACAATTTAAAAAAAAAACAGTTAAATTTTCAACAAAACCATTTTCAACTAAAATCCAGAATCTTCAACCAAAAAATGAATTTTCAGCAAATTAGTTAAATTTCAACCATGAAGTTGAATTTTCAAATAAAAAAAATAAATTTTCAAAACAATTGATTTTTAAAATTATTATCAAAAATTATTAATTTTCCATAAAAACGTGATTTTCATTAAAAACTGAAAAAATGTTTAGTGAATTATTAATTTGGAAAAAACTCGAGTATGTTTGAGATATATTCAGAGTTTTTGAGAAGACCTAAACCTAATTTAAAACTGGAAAAGATTTCGAAAAATAAAAAACTAAATTTAGATTTTTGAAGATTTCGAAATAAAATTCTGAAGCTTTTTAAGGTTCTTTAAAGGTTTTGAGAAACTAAAAAAATTTCTTGACTTTGCTGGAAAAATTTACAATGATCTTTTATTATTAAAAATTAATTTTAAGAGAATATTTAAAAAGATTACAAAAATTTTTGAATAAAAAATAACAATTGAACAATTATTAATTTGTAAAATAATCGAGTAAGGTTAAAATATATCTAGAAGTTTTGAAAAGATTCCAAAATAATTTAGAACGTGAAAAGATTTCAAAACACATAACATTTGAAAGCTTTCTAAGAATTTTGAAAGGTTTCAAATAAATAAAAATTTTTTATTAAAATTCCTAGAAAAACTAAAAATGAATTTGAAATTTTTTTTTTTATTTCAAAATAGAATCTGCAAGGTTTTGAAGCAATTTTTTTTTGATTTTGCCGCATTTTCAATAAATTTTAGGATAAATTAAAGTTTCAAGATAATAAATAACAAAATTTGCCTAAAATTATATAATTTTAAAAATTTATACATTTTTTGACTGATTCTTCAATGTTGAATTATTAAATATTTTGGGTCAGACTTTTTTTCTTTATTGACTAAAAAATCTTTCTTGGTTGAAATTTCAACTCTTTTTATAAAAATGACTTTTTTTGGTTTGAAAATTAATCTGTTTTGTTTGAGGCCTAAGTTAATAAAAATAAAACATAAGTGCCAGTAGTAAAACGTTTAGAGACAGTAATATCAAACGTATTATTCTTGAAAGGAAGAATCATTATTTTCAAAATTTGCCGAATTCCGTTTTTAACTTTTTTTTACACTTAAGCAAATGCAATGTTCCGTTTTGGTCTCTGTTCAAAATTTCTAAAGTTGGATTAAAAAAACGAGATTTTTTAGATTGTCTCTATATTTTGCTTTTTATCTGTTAAAATAGTATTTTCAATTAATTTTCATAAACCAATTGAAGAATTGAAGAATCAATCAAAAAATGTATACATTTTCAAAATTATATAATTTCAGGCAATTTTAAGCTGGAAACATTAATTTATACATCGAAATTTGTTCTAAAATCTTTTTTAATATTCGCTTCAAAATTTGTTTTGAAAAATCATTACAAAAATTTCCAGGAATCTAATGCAAATTTTGTTATTTATCATCTTGAAATTTGAATTTTTCGTACAATTTTTTGAAACTTCGGCAAAATAAAAAAATTGCTTCAAAACCTTTCAGGTTCTATTTTGAACATTTTGAAAATTAATTTTTCAAAAAAGAATTCATTTTTAGTTTTCCTAGGAATTGTAATAAAAAATTGTTATTCTTTTGAAACCTGTGAAAATGCTTAGAAAGCTTTCAAATGTTGTGTTCAGAATCTTCAAAAATGTACGTTTTGTTTTAAATGTTTTGAAATCTTTTCAAGTTTTAAATCATTTTGGAATCTTTTCAAGATTTCTGAATATATCTTAAACTTACTCGAATTTTTTACAAAATTAATAATTCACTAAACATTTTTTCAGTTTTAAATGATACTCACTTTTTTTATTGTTGAAAATTAATTATTTTTGACCGAAAATTCAACTATTCCATGTTTGGTTGAAAATTCATTCCTTTGGTTGAAAATTTCTTGATTTTGAATCGTTTTGTGATAATTCATGTATTTTGTTACAAATTAATATTTTTGGGTAGCAAATTAATTTTTCGGTTGAAAATTCAACAGTTTGGTTAAAATCGGTTTGTTTGTTAGAAATAAATTTTTGTGGTTGAAGACTCATTATTTTAGTAAAAAATTCATTTCTTTTGTTGAAATTTTTACCGTTCTGTTGAAAATTCGTTTTTATTTGGTTAAAAATCATTTTTTTAAGTGCAAATGTAACTATTAAATTTTTGCTTGATAATCAATATTTTTCAGATGAAAATTCAATTATTTTGGTAGAAAATTCATATTTTTGGGTTGAAAACTAAACTATTTTGCCAGAATCTCGTCTTTTTGGATTGAAAATTTAACATTTTGGCTGAGATTTTTTTCTTTATTGGTTTGAAAGTTAGGTTTGGAAATTTTTGAAATGAAGAATAATTATTTTAAAAATTGGCCGAATTCAGTTTACAATTTTTTTTCGAACTTAAGCAAATACAATTTAGTGTTTTGGTAATGTTCAAAATTTCTAAAGTTGGATTTAAAAAAAAAAAATTGAGATTGACTCCACGAAAATCCTCTATATTCTGCATAAACTTGAACATTTCTGTTTTAATTTTCAATTTTTTAATTCAAATAACATATCGTTGGAATCGTTATAATTAGCAGATTTCGAATATTATATTTATCAATCACCAAGTGCAAAATTTGAAAAAATGTTGTATTCGGTATTTTAGTCCTCATTAGGTACAAAGTAGTCCCGCTGACAAGGATCGACGGCAGCAGTTCGGCTGAGTGAGGGGAAGCCGTGTAGTGGGGGAACCGTTCGCAGGTACCCAGGGCGAAATTGACCATCGCCCTAGAGTTCGCTGTTCCTCTGGTGAACACATTTTTTTCCACAATATTTGAGAACAAATACTTGTATTACCTATGTGAACTACTCTAAATTACCTGGATTAGTCAGGATTACAAGCTAATTACCGGATTACGTGAATTACACTGAATTTCCTGGATTACAAGTGTATTTTGGATTACTGGAATTACTCCGAATTACTTGAATTACTCCGGATTACACTGGATTACTCAGATTACACCGGATTACCGGTTCGGATACCTGAGCCGTCCAGCACACTACCAGAGGTGTCTCCCCCTCCACCCACCCGGAAGACTACATAATTTATGCATGTCCTCTATCCAGTGGTTTAGAGTTCGCTGTTCCTTTGGTGAACACATTCATCTTTTTCCTCAATATTTGAGAACGAATTTGCCTCGGGGAAGTTTGATATCCACAATAAACTCAAAAAGCGTCGCGTCGTCATCCATAAGGCTCGTCATGAAAGACGAGCCGGTACCGCAAAAGAGCTTCGGTAAACGAGAGCATACGTCGTTAACCCTTTGATTTTTGGACCTTCGGGCTTTCGCGAGATGACAGGGGTGGAATCATCCCCCATCAAGGCGCGACTGGATATCAAAGTCGCTATTTATAACGAGCCTCAGTAAAGCAGCTCATACTGTCCAACATATATATAAACATACATATACATATATATATTTCTAGATGAAAATACACATACACATGTAATCCGGCCCGCAAGAACACAGGGGGATGACTGGTCGACATATTTGCATATAGAGAGCGTTAGCTAAGGGAAATAGAAGGCGAATACGTGACAGCCTTCCTCTGGAAGGCGATTCTTCGTCGAGAGACGGACACTTCCTATCAGCGTCCTCATTAATAACCGGAACGAGCTTTACCCCTTCGTGACTGGTCGAGGTGCCAGGGAAGACTAAATGGCCCAAGCTGGATCCTAAAGTCCTAAATGGCCTAAATGGTCCACATCTTCCTTATTCAGTTGCGACCTTATCTGACCTGTCGCTTCAGGAAAACGTCACTGATCTTCAGGAAAGAAACCTGCTGATAAATTACGAGGGAATATCCCGTTTGATCATTAATTATCAAGCGATGACGCTTTTGGGCATCATCCAGAGTCACTTGTCAACCACGTGTCCAGTTCACGATTCTTTTCTTCTGTGACATTCCGTCTTTTGTGAGCCGTGTCTCAAATTCGAACCGCTTTGATTCTCATGCCTTGAATCTTTTCTTTATCATCTTTATCTTTTTGACACTTTTGTCTAATTGTTGGAGAAAGCTGGCTTCGAAATCATCGAAGAGAAACTTGGAGAGGAGGAACTTTTTTTTGAGTGTTATAAAACCGAAACGATTTTCAGAATGAATTATTGCTTTGCTTGCAGGGATTTGAGTCAATGACATTTTTCACTGAGATATTAAATTTTTTTGAAACAATGAAACTTTTCATCGGACTAAAGGGATCATCCATTAACTACGTTACCAATTTTGGGATTTTTTCCCCCCCCCCCCCATCCTCGTTGACAACCAAAGTTTTCTAGTTTTTCATTTTTCAACGAACCAAGATTCAAATTTTGAATTTAAAAGAAAGGAGGATGAATTTTCGGACAAGAAAGATGACTTTTTTACCATAGAGGATGAATTTTCAATCCAAAAGGATGAATTTTGAACCAATAGTTAAATTTTCGATCGAGATAGGTGACTCAACCAAATAGTTGAATTTTAAACCTACAAAGATAAATTTTCAACAAGAATGTAATTTTTGATCCAGAGCGATTACTTTTACCAAATATTTGAATTTTTAACTGAAAAATATGAGTTTCAAGTCAAAAATGGAATAGTTACATTTTCAGTTTGAAAAATTAATTTAAAGAAATGAATTCTCAACCAGATAAATTGAACTAAAACCAACCAAAATCATGATTTTTCAATAGAGAAAAATAATTTTCTACTTAAAAAGACCAGTTTTCATCAAAATATGATTTTCCACAAATAGTTGAATTTTCCAACCGACACTTTCAAAAAGAAAAATTAATTTTCTACAAAGCACGCAATTTTTCAAATGAATAGTTTGATTTTTTACAAAATAGTTGATTTCTCAACTAAAAAAGAAACAAAAAATGGAATAGTTACATCTCCAGTTAAAAAAATTAAATTTTAACAAAAAAAGACGAATTTTCTACCAGTTAAATTTAACCAAAAAATACATATTTTTAACAAAATAGTTAAAGCCAAAGCCCACAAGATGAATTCTCAAAAAATAAAATTAATTTTCTGGTCAAAAAGACGAATTTTCAATCAAATAGATGCATTTTCCAAAAATCAGTTGAATTTTTCACCCAAAACTATAAATTTTCAACAAAAAAATTAATTTTCTACCAGGCACTTAAATTTAAAAGAAAATAGTTCAATTTTTTCTCCAATAGTTTAATTTTCTACCAAAATATTTGAATTTTTAACGAAAAAGATAATCTACCAAGACATACATTTTAAAATAACAAGGACGTATTTTCCACATAATAATTGAAGTTTCAACCCAAAAATAAGAATTTTTAACCAAATAAGTGAATTTTCAAATAGAAAAGAACAGTTTTCAATTAAAAATATAAAGGTCCAAACAAGAATAGAATAGTCATATTTTCAGTTCAAAAACTGGTTAAATTTTCCACTCGAATATGACTTTTTAGCCAAGATGATTAATTTTTTTTAGAAAAAAGGAACAATTTTCAACAAAATACATAAATTTTCCAGTAATTAGTTGAATTTCCCATAAAGGAAAATTTTCAACCAAAATTATGAATCTTTAACTGAAAAAATTTATTTTTGACGAATCACTTTAAATTTCTAACGTTTGAAGTAAAAATATTTAGTTTTCAAAAAAGATGGATCTTCAACCAAGAAAATTAATTTTCAACCAAAAAGATGAACTTTCAACCAAACAGTTGAATTTTTATCAAAAAAGATAATCTTATTTAATTATTATTATATTATTATTATATAATTATATAATTATTATTATAATTTATAATATTTATTTTCCACAAAACAATTGAAGTTTCAATACAAAAATAAGAATTTTCAACCAAATAAGTGCATTTTCAAATCACTTTAAATTTCTAACATTTGAAGTAAAAATATTGATTTTTCGAAAAAAGATGGATCTTCAACCAAGAAAATTAATTTTCCACAAAAAAAAAACGAATTTTCAACCAGAAAGATTAATTTTTTACCAACAAAAAATGATTCTAAAATGTAAATAAATTTTCAATCAAATAGCTGAAATTTCAACCCAGAAGATAAAATTTCTACCAAATAGTTGAATTCTTATAGTGAACAATAAATTTTTTATCGAAAATGGAATAGTTATATTATGGAAAATATTGGGATAGTTTCATTAAGAAAAAAAAATGTTTAATACAAAAACGAATTTTTAATGCTAAATTTGAACTTTCTATCAGAATGTTAAAATTTCAAACGAAAAAGACAAATTTTCAACCAAATAGATGAATTTTCAACTAAAATAATGAGTCTTTAACTGAAAAAATGCATTTTTAAGAAAGTATTTCAACTTTCAACCGAGAAGCGTAATTTTCAACTTAAAAAGTTGAATTTTCAATGAAAAATGTAATAGTTTATATTTTAGCAAAACTAAATTTGAGTTTTGTTTTAAGCAACAAGCAGTTGGATTCAACCGAAAAACGAATTTTTTCAAAGTACTTGAATCCCTAACTAAAACAGGGTAATTTTCAACCAAAAAGTTGAATTTTTATTTAAAAAATTGATTTTCTACCAAAAAGACGAATTATTAACAAAATAAACTTTCAACTAATTAGTGACATTTTCAAACCAATAGGATAATTTTATACCAAAAAGTACGAATTAAAAAAAAATACATGAATTTCGAACCAAATAGTTGAATAATCAATTAGATAAGATAAATTTCAAACGAGTTTAATCGTTTAATTTTTGACCAAACTGCTGATTTTTTTACCCAAAAAGCGTTTCAAAGCGTCAAACGTATCTTATTTTAAATAATTTTTTTCTGAAAAAAGATCTTCTCCTTTCGCTCCGCAGGGAATCGAACCACAGAACTACTGATTTCCGTTCAGATGCTTTCCCATTAAGCTACTAGAGAGATCGAGAGAAGAAACTTTTTTCAGAAATACACGCATTATTTTGCTAGATGGTACATATCAAAATTTTCAAGGAATCTGTATTATCGTCAGAGAACAACAGAAAATATTCAACGTCTTTTCAGACTAGATGGAGCTATGAAAGAAAAATTATTTTAAATAAGAATTTCAAATAAATTTTAATAAATTTAAAATAAGAGAAGATCTTTCTTCAGAAAAAAATTATTTAAAATAATTTTTCTCTCATAGTCTTCTATCATTCTTTCTCATCATCTAGTCTGAAAAGACGTTAAATATTTTCTGTTGTTTTCTAATGATAATACAGATTCCTTGAAAATGTTGATTTGTACCATCTAGCAAAATAATGCGTCTATTTCTGAAAAAAGTTTCTTCTCTCGATCTCTCTAGTAGCCCCTGACCGGAAATCAGTATTTATTTGGTTCGATTCCCAGCGGAGCGAAAGGACAAGATCTTTTTTCAGAAAAAAATAATTTAAAATAATTTTATTTTCATAGTTCCATCTAGTCTGAAAAGACGTTAAATATCTTCTGTTGTTCTCTAATGATCATACAGATTCCTTTAAAACCTTTTAAATACTCTTATTTTATACTAAATAGCATTTATTTAATTTTTCAAATTTTCCCGCCTTATTATTTGAAACTTTACAACCCTATTTTCTTGTCATTGGGTTGTTGTAAATTAAATAAGAGAAGAAAAATGCAATATTTTGTAATTGTATACTAACGGAGTTAGAGGATTTAATTAATAATTATGACAACCCTGTCTCTGACGCTTTCAGAAATTCCACATTAATCCGTCTTGCGAGACGAGCGCGTTTTATCGTGGCATGTACTTGGTTTGTTCTACGGATGAATCCAGACCCGAAGGCAAATGGGATAAATCTGAATAACACGTATCAAGCAACGCCTATGGCAGCCCTTGATAAGGGTACGAAAGGGGTTGGTGAATGATTAGAGATATTAATATCACCCCCTATAAGGGTGCGAAATATGAAAGTCCGAGAAGGGATTTCAACTTGCATCCTATTTCCTAGAAATGAGGAAATCGTTCTTTTTCATAGAGGCAATTGAGGATAATGCTGAAAAAAGTAGTCAAAATAGGCGCCACGCGCCTAAAAGAAAGGTTTTCGTAACTTATGACATTAATCAAGTCATTTAAATCTCCTCCTCGCATATGTTCACCACCCCTTCTACTCCTTCTTACCTTCCTTACCTGCCCCCTTTTTCATAAGTCCCCAACTCTCACTTCCTCACCCTCCACGTCACACACCTTTCCTCCCTACCCTATTGCACCTCTTCTTGATTAACCCATCACACATCAATTCCCCTACTGCCCCTGCCCACCTCTCACTTCCATTTCCCTACTTCGCGTCTCTCCCCTACTTCCCCACAACACGCTCTCCCTCCTCTAGTCAGCCTCACTTCTCTAATACACCTCTCCTCACTTTCCGCCTCACGATCCTATTACTTTTCCTGCTTTTCTCTCATTTCCTATACTCCACCTTCCCATCACTTTTCCCATACCTCACATCCTACTTCCCCTACTACTTCTCTCGAAACTTCCCGTATTTTACTTCCCCTCACTTCCCCTTACTTCCCCTACTTTAGGTGTCCTAACTTCTCCTGCTTGCATTCCATTTACTTACCTGCTTCCTCTCCTCCTGTTCCCCGCGATTCTCCTTACGTACCTTACTTTCCCTCCCCTTCCTTTATCTAATCCCAAACCCACCACCCCATTCTCATCCATCTCCCCACCTCCTCACCTCATCTACCCTATTACTTCCCTTACTTACATTTCCCTCACTTCCGATACTCTCCCCTCATTTCCCTTTAACTCTGACGCAACTTTCCCTTCTTTTCCTCCTCTCACGCCTTTCCTTCTATTCCCCTAACTTGCGCTACTTTTCTCTCTTTCCATGTACTCACTACCCATGATTCTCTTCACATCAATTCCCCTCACGTCCACTACTTCCTCTCCGCTTACCTCCTCTACTCCCACCCCTTTCCTTTACTCACTTCCTCACTTCCCTCTTATAACTTGTCCTACCTCTCCTCCCTTTCCATTTACTCACGTCTCCGGTATTTCCTCCCCCCAATTCCAGCAATTGCACTCACCTCCCCTACTTCTACTCCCCTCATCATCCTCACTCTTACAATTTTCCTTCACTCACTTCCCATCACACCCCCTCACACCCCTCACAACAGTTCCCCTACTTCTGCTTCTCTCTCCAAGTACCCCTCCGCTCTTCATGTCCTATGATTCTTCTCCCTTCTGCTTCAATTTAATTCCAGCTGATTTAAGGATTAAGTCTGTCCTATTTTGTCTTATTATTTCATGTAGAAATTTATAGGAGAGGCGGGTAGCACTGCTTAAATTGGAAAATGTTTTAATGAGAGTAGAAGTAGATTTATTATAGAAAAAGATAACAAAAATGATAAGATTTATTCGGATGAGTTTGGAATAATAATTCAGGGATAGGATATAGGATATAGATAGGATCATATTTTTGAATAAAAATGCAACACCTTCGTTAGAAAATTAAACTATTTGGTTAAAACTTGGACTATTTATTTGCAAATTAAACTCTTTTGTAAGAAATTCGTTTTTTTATTAACAATTTTTTTTCTTTGAAAATGTAGCTTTTCCATTATTGGTGAAATTTTTTCCATTATAAGTGAAGAATTCAACTATTTGATAGAAAATTCAAGTTTCCGGTTGAAAATAAAATTGGCTGAAAATTCTTTGTTTTTTTGTTTTGTTTAAAATTAGTTGTTCAAACTAAAAATTTATTGATTCCATTTTTTGTTGAAAATGAGTTTTGTTTATTTTAGAATTCAACTGTTTTCTGAAGCTTTCGACTTTTTAGCATCAAAACTTAACTATTTCGTTAAAAATTCGTCTATTTGGGTAGAAAACTAATCTTGTTTGTTGAAAATTCATCCAGTTGGTTGAAGATTCAATTCTTTTGTGAAAAATTAATCTTTTTTCGTTGAATTCAACTAGTTGATAATTCGTTTTTCTGTCGTTAAAAATTACATTTTTAAATTAAAATTCAACTATTCTATTTTTGATTGGAAACTTATCTTTATTATTTCAAAATTCAAATATTTGGTTAAAAATTTATCTATTTTGTTGAAAATTTGTTTTTTGGTAGAAAATAATTCTTTTGGGTAGAAAATTCATCTTTGTAAGTTAAAAATTCAGCTTTCTCGTAAAAAATTCAACTATTTCGTTGAAAGTTGAACTACTTTATCAAAAATTAATTTTTTTGTTTGAAGATTCATCTTTCTGGTTTTTTATTTCAAATTTTATTCCAAATTTTATTATAAATTTTATTTTTCATTTTCAAATTGAGTGTTAATTTTCTTCACTAAAAATGTAAGTATTCCATTTTTTGTTGAAAATTGCTATTTTCAATTGTATATTCAACTATTTGCTAGAAAATTCATGTATTCTGTTGAAAAGGGGCCTTCCATAAACCACGTGATTTCTTCAAAGGTGAGGGGGGGGGGGGTCGACGAAAGGTATTTCGGTGAAGAATAAATAATTCTTTACCAAAAAAAAACGAATTTTCAACAAAATACATGAATTGTCAATTACTTCCATAAACCACGTAGCACCCTGGCGGGGGGGGGGGGGGGGCCAACGCGAATCTCCCGGCGGACCAAATGGGGGGAAGGAGGGGTCAAAAAGTAGCCAAAAATGGACTTTGTGGTTCATGGAAGCCCCCAAATTGGTCTTTTGGTTGAAAATTCATCTTTATAGGTTGAAGATTTACCTATTTTCTTCAAAATTCATCATTTAGGATTTCGTAGACCCAGCCAGAAACCCTTATTTTGGTCGCTCGGGTGTCCGTCCATCCGTCGTACTTTTTTCCCTATAGGGGACGTGAGGGGAAATGATTGGAGGGGAAGTAGAAGAATTGAGGGAAATTAGAGTAGGAGAAGTAGGGAAAGTGAGGAGAAACTAGAGGAAGGGAAGCGATAGGATATGAACAGTGAGGAGCAGAGAAAGTTGAGGAGAAATAAGCAACGATGTGAGGGGAAGTGAGAAAAAATTATGAAGAAGAAAATGGGAAGTAAGAGGAAGTAGGGCAAGTGATTATAAGTGTGAGATGGGAGTAACAGGGAGTAAGGGAAGGTTTAGTAGAGAAGTGGAGATGAGTTGGGGAGGGGAAGAGTGGGTTGAGAAAGAGAAGTAGGGGAAGGGGCATGTTAGGTGGGGTAGTTAAGAGAGTGGGAAGTAAGCGAGGAAGAACTTGGAAAAGGGATGAAGAGCGATGGATGAAGTGAGGGTAGGGAAAATAGGTGTAGAGTGGAGAAGTAGTGGAACGTGGGGAGAGTAGGGGTGAGAAATTATCAAAAGGGCAATTCTGAATGACTTGAGTAATGTCTTAATAGGCTACAAAACCCTTCTTGGAGGTGCGCCACGTCTACTTTGTCTAATTTTTTTAGTTGAATTTAAGTGGTTGAAAATGTTCTATTTGTTCAATATTCGTTTTTTAAACTGAAAATTGAATGATTCCGTTTTTGGTTGGAAATTTATGTTCTTTTAGTTGACAATTTAAGTGTTTTTTGAAAATTCGTCATTTCTCCTCTCTCTCCTTCTCCTATCCGATCACTACTTTCTCCCCCTCTCTTTCTCTTTCTCTTTTTCTGTCGCTTTTTCTTTTTCTTCCTCTGTCGCTTCCTCTTTCACGTCCTTTGTCGCTTTCTCTTTTTCTTTCTCTTTCTTTCTATTCTCGTCTATCCCTTTCTATACATTTTCCAGAATCTCAAGTATGTTAAACTAGGCATAAACACGATTGTTTCACATTCACTTGGGGAATCCTTAAATCCTTCATCAGCGTGTTTTCTCTTTCTCTTTCTCTTTTTTTTCCTCTGTCGCTTTCTCTTTTTCTTCCTTTGTCGCTTTCTCTTTCTCGTCCTCTGTCGCTTTCTCTTTCTTTCTTTTCTCGTCTATCCCTTTCTATACATTTTTCCAGAATCTCAAGTATGTTAAACTAGACATAAACACGATTGTTCCGCATTCACTTGGGGAATCCTTAAATCCTTTATCAGCGTGTGTTCTCTTTCTCTTTCTGTGTCTCTTTCTCTGTCGCTTTCTCTTTTTC
>CAKNYM010053120.1:77510-111375 GCA_932195095.1 Andricus curvator
ATTGTTTCGCATTCACTTGGGGAATCCTTAAATCCTTTATCAGCGTGGTTTCCAGCGTGAGAACGTATCGCAGCGTGGAGGGTATTCCATGTGTGCAAGGTTCTCTCTCGACGGGATCTCTGATTTATCTAGTGAGTTAGCCAGGACGTCATCCCCCTTACGGGTCTGCTTGCCTCCCACTGGTCTTCCTTCCTTCTTCTACTTCGATAGCCCCACGATAGTTCAGTCTCTTCTATCCCATCGCCAGGAAAGGGGATGGTTTATCTTCGATTACGAAACGTCTTGGCATTGCGTTGGTTTCTTGGCTCAGGATTTATGGCGAGCGATTTGTCGGTACCACCAGATTAGAATTAGTTTGCAGAGTCTCGACGACCCGCGTTGTTTTGGCACCGGGAATCGATATGCGAGTCCGAGATTCGCAATCGAGTCGCCCAAGTCCACTTTATCTTTCATCGTCTCTACCCTTAATTTCTTCCATCAAACCTTCATCCGAAACTTATTCCACTTTCTTCAGCTCTTTTACCAAAATTGAAGAGAATCCACAGAGGGGTCGACCACTCCGATATTCCTGGTACACTCACTTAATATTCTCATATATTCCCAATATTCCCAAATATTCTTGATATTCTTTATATCCCCAAATATTCTTGATATTCTTCATATTCCCAAATATTCCTCATATTCCTAAATATTCACAAGTATTCTGAAATATTGTATTCTCTGATTCCTTCCCTTCCGTTCACCGATTGCATTCGTATAGCTTTTTATCTGGTGCCTTTTGCCCAGTGATCCCAACGTTGGTATGTAGAGACACTATTTTGCTAATATTAAAAAAAAAAAGTTAAACTAAATACAATGTTTTTTGGGATTGTTTGCTAGTGACACTGTTCCTTTACTTTAACTTGAAAAATATTTTTTATCTTTTTCGCTAATTGGCTAAAATAATGAGTGCGCCAATTCAAGAAATTACAACTCATCGGAAAATGGTCTCAATGGCGGATTAGGGGGGGGGGATGTATACGGGGTGTCTAAAAAGTAACGAAACACCTAAATAATTTTCCGGGTAAAATATTTTTCAAAAAGGTCAAGGTCATTATTGAAGAAACTTCTAACGAAGAATCCATTGGTGACCTTGAATTCGACCTTGAGCTTGACCTTCAGGGTTATTTCAAGGTCAACTTTCTTTTTAAAGGGTGAACCCCTATTTTTAACAACAGCAATCGAAAGAGCGGGAAATTTTACATCGAAATATGTGCTCAGGTCATGGGTGACCTTGAACTTCAGCTGAAGGATATTAGGCTTGACCCAGATATGGGTCGGGTCCAATCTGTACTGCTTCGGCTCAGGTGTTTACGAAAAACGTCGAGGCCATTCCTGGAGTAACTTTCAACGAGAAATCCAGTGGTCACCTTAAATTTGACCTTGAAATGGACCTTGAAGGTAAAAAAAAAATTTCAATCGAAAAAAATAAAGTTCAAGTTCACCCTTGACCCATGACCTGAGTACATGTTTGGACGTAAAATTTCCCGCTCTTTCGATTGCCGTTGTCAAAAATAAGGGTTCCTACTTAAAAAAACAAAGTTGACCTTGAAATAACCTTGAAGGTCAATCTCATGAATTTTCAACGAAACATGTAATAGTTGATATTTCATGAAAAAAGTTTTAATTTAAAATGAACAACAGTTGGATTTTACCGAAAAAAATAAATGTTCAATCAAATACTTGAATCCTGAACTAAAATAGATTAATTTTCAACCAAACAGTTGCACTTTTAGTAGAAAAAATTGATTTTCTATAAAAAAGACGAATTGTTATCAAAATATTTACATTTTCAACCAAATAGTTGAATTTTCTATCAAATTTATTTAAATTTCAAACCAAAAATACAAATCTTCTACCAAACAATTGAATTTTTAACAAAACAGTTAATTTTCATCCGAAACAGATCAATTGTTAACCAGACAGTTGTAGTTTTAACCAAAAAATGTTGAATTTGTACAGAAAGAGATGAATTTTCAAACAAATTTGTAAGTCAAGGGAAAAAAAATTCAATCAAATTGTTGATTTTTCAAGCCAAAAAGTCGAATTTTCAACAATATACAATGATTTCTCAACAAATAGTTAATTATTAATTGAGAAAGATAAATTTTCTGCTGAAAATGGAATTGTTAAATCGACAGTAAAAAAATTATTTCTCAACGAAAAAAAAAATGATCGACAAGTTAAATTCAATGATAGAAAATAAATTATCAATAAAATAGTTATATTTTCAAGCTAAAAATTTTAATCGCTTAGTAAACAGTTGCCTGGTAAACCAGAAAAAATTAATTTTTAACATGAAAGTTTATTTTCAATGAAGAAGAACGAATTTCTAACAAAATAGTTAAATCCTCAACAAAAATGATGAATTTTTCACAAAATTAAATATTTTTCTACCCAAATTAACGAATTATTAACAAAATACATCAATTTTCTACCAATTAGTTAGATTTTCAATTTATAAACGACAAATTTTGAACCGAAACTAAAATACATCAATTTTCCGATTGAAAAAATATAATTTTTCAGCAGAAAAGAAAACACGATTTTCCAATAAAACTGTTGAATTTTGAATTAAATAGTTTTTTTTAACCAAATTGTTCAATTTTCTACTAAAATTATTGAATTTTCAACAAGAAAATTAATTTTCAACAAAATAGTTTAATTTTTTACCAAATTGTTGAATTTTCGCGACAACAGGACGATTTTGCTACAAAACTGTTGAATTTTCAACAAAAAAGTTTATTTACGACCAAATAGTTGAACTGACAATCAAAATTATAAATCTTTAACCAAAAAACATTAATTTTTCACAAAGCAGTTTTCAACAAAATATATAAATTTTTTGTCAGAAAAGACCAATTTTTAATTTGAAATATCAATCTTTAACCAAACTCGGAATAATTACATTTTTGTCAAAAAAAATTAATTTTCTCAAAAAAAAAAAAATTAGCAAAGTTATTCAATTTTGAACCGAATTGAATAACTATTAGCTGAAATAGTAAATCTGCAACAGAAAAAATCAATTTTCAAAATAAGTTTTCAACATTCAACCAAATAGTTAAATTTCAACAAAAAATTTATTTTTTAACCAAATAGTTTCAATATTCATGACAGAAAAGGGGGGAAAAAAGACTATTTTTCTACAAAATAGTTGAATATTAAAAAAAAGGAGTTTACTACCAAATAGTTAAATTTTCAATTAAAATTATTAATTTAGAAAAAAAATAATTTTTCTAAAAAGTATACTTTAAACCAAGTAGTGGATTTTTTAGTGAAAAAAATGAATTCTCAACGACACATATAATAATAATATTTCAAACAAAAAATATTTTAGCTTGAAATAAAAAATAGTTTAATTCATAAAAAAACAAATTTAGAAAAACAAAAAAGGGCTAATTTTGAACAAAATACATAAATTTTAACTAGAAAAGATCAATTTTCAACCAAAATCGGAATAGTTACATTTTTGTTTAAAAAACTTAATTCTAAAAAAAAAAAATTTAGCAAAATTCCTAGAAAAACTAGCAATGTTCAAAAAATTGTAGGAAAAATCCGAGCAAATTTATCAAATCTTTAATATGTAAGTGCAATTATTAAATTTTGATGCATAAATAACAATTAAACAATTATCAATTTGGAAAAAGTTAACCTAATTTAAATTTAATCCTAATTTAAAACTGGTAAAGATTTGGAAGAATAAAAAACTAAACTTAGATTTTCGAAGATTCCGAAATAAAATTGTGAAGCTTTTTGAGGATCTTTAAAGGTTTTAAGAAAATAAAATAAAAATTCTTAAGTTGGCTGGGCAAATCTAAAATAATTTTTTATTTCGAAAAATTAATTTTGAGAGAATATTTAAAAAGATTTTTAAACATTTTTTGAATGATATATGACAATTGAAAAATTATTAATTTGGAAGATAATCGAGTAAGTTTAAAATATATTTGGAAGTTTTCAAAAGATTCCGAAATAATTTAAAACGTGAAATATTTCAAAACATTTAAAACACAATGTAGATTTTTGAAGATGTCGAACACAAAATTAATAAACTTTTCAAACACTTTGAAAGGTTTTAAAAGAATAAAAAATCTCTATCATAATTCCTAGAAAAGCTAGCATTGTTCAAAAAATTATAGGAAAAATTCGAGTTTCAAGATAATAAAATTATTATTATATTCCTGGAATGTTTTAAAATGATTTTTTAACAACATTTTGAAAGAATATTTTAAAAGATATCAAAACAAATTTTAATGTATAAATTAATTTCTCTAGCTCAAGATTGCCTAAAATGATATAATTTTTAAAATTAAAATTTTTTTTTATGCATTCTTCAATTCATAGCATTGAAAATGATAGCGTGGATTTCTATTTTTTCAAATCATTTAACTGCACAACGTATAAAAGTTAAAATTTTGCAGTTTAACATATTTTAATTAAAAAATTCCAATTCAAAAGATCTAAAAGCTTTCATTTTATACGCGAAACTTATTGTGTTTGAATAAATATTTTTTAAGATTTGATTTCAAAACTTTAAAATTCAAAAGTATTCCACTTTGAGTGCTTTAATTTGCGGTTCAGTTTTTGTAACTTCGAATGAGAAAAATTTCATCTTCAAGAGTTCGAATCTTTTAATTTCAATGACCGCGATCAATTCTTTCTTAAATGTTCAATTTTTATTTGCAGCCAAAAAATTGTTCTTTTTCGACCTAGGATGACAAATATTGAGAACATTGCAATGACATAATTTTAAATGTTATATATGGTGTCCAATCGGTTGCTATATATTTGGAAAAAAAAACCTTCAAACGTAAGGTTTTTTTCAATAACGATTATTCATTATTGTCTTTAAATATTCTGCCATTCCTTCAAAGTTTAAACATAGGAGCCTTTTTGTAATAGCGATCATGTACACGTCATAATTTAAAATTATCTCATTGCAATATTCTAAATATCTGTCATCCTATTTCGAAAAAGAACAACTTTTTGGCTGCAAAAACTGTAAATTCCTGTAGATTCTTGTAGATGTAAATTCTTCTAGAAAATTAAAACTACAATAAAATACAACAATGTACAAGAAAATACAAAAAAAAGTATCAAATTCGTCTCGATAATAGAAAAAAATTTACTTTTCTGTAATAGTGATTGTTATTTATTTTGGACAAGTGTCTAAGAATAGCCCTTTTCGACGAAGAAGGTGTAGATCTCGAGACAGTGAGGGTACGTGGGTTAGCTTTCGCAGATGATAAGTTTGTTATCGCAGAATCAATCCAGGACTTGCAAAGAATGTTGAGCAAACTGAATACAAGGATGGAGAACATGGGCTTCAAAATTAACGTGAATAAAGCCAAAATTATGGTGTTTAAAAGAAAAGGTGAGAAAAAAATGTGCAACATTATCCTGAATGATGAGAGAAGTATGCAAGGATAGAAAAGTGTGGCGACAAATAGTTTATAAAAAGAGTGCACTAGAGTGAATGACGCCTGAAACAAAAGACCTTGGATACTAATGGACCCGAGTGGGGAACCTTACATGACGACCTTGTGAGGCTCATCACTTGGGGTGATCGCTGGAGAGATTGATCAGCAGCCTGGGTCACAAGAATTCTAGATCAATCTAAAAAAATAATCTATACCTTCTTTCTCACATTACTCCTCTCCTCACTGAGCGAGTCACGCCTACCCCGAGAGGAAAATGGCTTAATGGTATAATATTAATGATAATAATAATAATAATAATTGTAGATTCTGCTGGAATCTTCTGTATTAATTGAAGTGTGGAGTATTATGGATGTTGGGATAACAATGTGTGCAATTGTATATGTAAGACTGTGACATGGCAGGCCTTGTGCTTCATCGTCATCCGTTTCGTGTGAATAGGAGCGATTGTTCGACCCGGACAAGTCCCATTCTTGTTTGGAACGGTGCTCGATGTCCATAACCCATACATCATCGGGATTGAAACATTTCCTTATTATTACCGCTGTCTCGGATGGATTAATTTCTCGGTGTTATAAACAGCCTCTCGCGAACCTCTCGGATGGCTCCGTTACATGAGACTTCACTCAGGTCACCCAAGCACGAGAGGGGCTCTTCTTTGTTTAAATTGGACTCGCTGTCATCCCTCTTTCGACTCTCCTGTCTCTGAAATATCGCAGAGGAACAATTTCCCTATTGAAATTTACGAATTTTAAATTAGATTAAAATCAAATTCAAAATCCTATTTAACGTCCAATACTCAAGTTGATGTATAGAATTCCTGAATATAGAACAAGAATCTAACGATCAAATATGGACAACCACAACAAAATGCTCCTATTGCAATTCCTAGAAACAAAAAATTTGTTTGTTTGAAAAAAATCCCCTTCCTTCTCTTTTTTACTTTTATTATTATCAAATCACGATATGAAAGCATTTATAATATTTATCAACGTTTTGGTGCTCATGCACCCTTGTCAAGGTAAGAAAAATTAGAGCAGGTGGAAACAGCGACGAAATAACGAGGCTATCTCCTCGAGATCTGAGATCTAAGTGTGGGTCAAAAGGCAAATCCGTTATAAACAAACAAGAAATAAGAGAAAGTCAAGATTGAGGAAAACCTATTATTGCTACACGTAAATAATCATACTAGAACAACTTTTGTTTAATTTATCCAAATCAGTTTTTAAATTAATAGACAACTTATTTTGTTTTTTAATATAAAGCAATTCCATGAATTCTCTCTTTCTCTCATTACTGTCACTATATAAAATTTTCACATTATCCCAGTCAAACTCATGGTCAACATCAACAAACCCTTTTGTATGTCTAGCAAGAATACACTTATAAAAACGTCCCAAACGAACATCACTTTTGTTTACAATATCACCTTTTTCAAATTTATCTAAAGGATCTTTACAAAAAGTTAGTATTGAATCAATTTTAAATTGTATACGGAAAATAGTATGAATATTACATTTTTTCATCATAAATTCAATAGTTTTCGAAATTTGACCAAAAAAAAAAGAAAGAACAAAAGTATTAAAAGAACTATATTCTCTCAATTCCTTATGATTATCTGCAGATAAAATGTTACTTTGTTTTTTTTTTGATTTGTTGAATTCTAATTGTGATATGTTGCTCAATTAAATTTTGTGGGTAATGATTAAGAGAAAGGATATTCATAACAATATTAAAATTTCCTTTGTGAAATGAAATGTGGGACAAACCTAGAGCTCTGCCAACTAAGTTTTTGATTACTGCAATTTTGTTTTGAAAAAGATGAGCCGAAAAGAAATTTAAATTTCTAGCTGAATATCTACTTTTCCTGTACCAATTGGTAATAATATTACTGCCAAAAAACTGATTTTATTATTTTTCTCTATTTCATGGGTAAATTGAAGTTTTAGATGAAAACTGTTATAAGAATTGATAACTGCCTGCATCTTTGCTAGAGGAACACATAATAAGGCGTCATCAACATACCGAAAGTAAAAGGGCAAAACAAAATCTAGCTCCTTGAAAGCAAAGACCTCCAAATCTTCCATAATTATTTCTTCTTTTATATTGTCCCATCTCTCTAAAATTTCCTGTTTAACTAATTCGAAGGGTATACTTGGAAAGATTGTAACAACATTCAAAGAAATCATTACATGGTCATCAGCAACAGTTTTTCGAATAATAATTTTTCGGAACTCGCAGCTATTTTTAGTATTGTATTTTGAAGTTCTAATGAAGTCTTTAAGTATCAAATTAAAGTTTTGTTCTAAAAATTTCGTGGGACTGTTAATAGTTGAAATAACTATCCTCAAAGGATAGCCATCTTCATGAATTTTTTTCAAACCATAACATCTTGCAAGAACTGTTTCTTCGGTATTTATATCAGTGCATCTTATATCTTTTCCTAAAAGTCCTTTCTTTCTCGAATTGTCTAGAATCTTTAAAGTGTCTCTTCCTAATTGTTTTAACGGATTTTCATTCAATAAATCAAAGCTACCACGATTGGAAAGTAAATCCTCCATATCCCTAATATAATCTGATTTTTTCATACAAACTGTAATATTGCCTTTATCAGCATTCATGCAAATTAGAGCAGGGTTGTTTTTAAGGAAACCTTTCGTTATCATCAAACCTTCAGAAATTTTACGATCAATACTACTAATGTGCAAACAATTCTTATCAACAAAGCTCTTCGATAAATGTAAAACCTTGTTTCGGAAATCTTGTTGATCTAATATTCCAATTTTGTGTATACTTGATTCAACATCTTAGACTATTTCCATCATTTGTTTCGATTTACTTTTTATCACATGGTTACTAAAACCTTTACCTAATCTGAGAATATCTGTAACTGAAACAGGAATTTGAATATCTGCCAAATTCACAAACCAAGGATCCCTATCTTCTTCTTCAAAAATCTTGTGTATTTAAATTTTGCTCTTGAACATTAGTTTGTTGATCAAGCAAAATAGAAAGTTTGTTCTCATGTTTTTTATCATTGTTTAAAAATATTTGATCAGGGAAAATCTGATGTTTTAAAAGATCAATGATTTTATCTTGTTGTAAACATACTACTAAATCACTTCTAATTCTGGAAATTTTCACTTTAAAAAAATTAACATGATATGAAACACCCTTGATCAGTAAATTCAGCATTGAGAGTTTGAAATTTTTTAAATTATGTTCAAATTGTCCATCGCAAAAATTACTATGAAAAGCAAAATCTCGAAATTTGGTATCCAATAAAAATATTCTGTTAGGTAAAACATCATTTTTTCGACATTGAAACAAAATCCTTTTCTGAAGGATACTGCCTCTTAATTTTTGGTTGATATCACACCATAATTTAACCTTTCTGAAGGCTTCAGGGCCATATGCAACTTTGATTTGATTGAGAAACATAATGTAAAAAAAGGGGCGTTAGAAATGACCTCCAATCCAAGTCAGCTAAACTGAAATTTAAGAATTTTAAATAAGATTAAAATCAAATTCACAATCCTATTTAACGTCCAATGCTCAAGTTAATGTATCGAATTCCTGAAAATAAAACAAGAGTCTAGCGATCAAATTTGGACCACAACAAAATGCTCCTATTATTACCTTTTTTATGAAAGGTTTATTGTATATTTCCTTTGAAAACTCAATTTCAATTTTTTCATATTTCTCCTGGCAAGATGTTGTTGATAACTATTCAGAATCTTCCAAATCCTATTCAAAAAAGAGACTTGTGGCAGCAAATTCTGCCATTCAGAACACTACGTTATATGTGGTCTAATATTTAAAAAAAACCTTCTTGTTCCTGTGAATTATAAAGTTTCCAAAATTGGATTTCCTAGCCATGATCGACCCTCTTTAATAGAACAATTTTGGAAGAAAGGCAACAATGCTGTCATTTGAAAATGGAATAGTTTTAGTAGTTAATTGGAACTGCTAATTTCTAATCAAAGATCCAAAGACACTAATCTCAACGTAATTTAGTAAGGCTTTCATTCTGAAAAACCTTCAAACTGAATGAATAGTGTAGGGTAAAAATTGATTTGTTCATGGGAACTTTTTTTTCACTGTCTCATTGTGGGACAATGTAAGTTTTCCTGGACAAATTAGTCTAGAGCTTATAGTAATGATCAGATTTTGACATTTTTTTGTTTAAGTAGAAGCTTACTTGATTTCAAAGACACTTATTAAAGCCGATTTTTTAATTTATCTATTTTTCGTTTAGCAACAAATTTGACAGTTTTCAAATATTTTTTCTAATAAGCGATCCTATTTTTTTACAAATACTGAAATTTATGTAAAACCTGATGGAATTAATAAGGGAACTTCTGAAAATAATATCCAGCAGTTGACAAGATTTCATAATATTTGTTCCTTTTTATGTTAACAAATTGATGAGTCATTGCTACTCAAAAATTAAAAATATGTACTAATAATATTGCGTACAATTGCTCGAAAATTGATAACAATTGCTAATTGTTTAGATAAGTTTGATAAACAAATACAAATATTCGTCAATTTTCAATCGGTAGCTATTGTTCTTAACAAAATAAATTTTGAATGACTTGGGATAATCCTTTTTTTATAATATTTCATTAGAAAGCAATAACTGTTCATTTTATAAACAAATTCACAACTTGACTGCTTATCAATAAATGGATATATTTTTTTGCGAAATCGATTGCCAGTGATTATATTAAGGACCTTATTTATCAGGAGGCTTTGTCGGGCAATAACATTTTTTATTAATTTTAATATTTTCTTTTTAATGCAGAGTAAAGATTGAAAGACCGCTATATCCAGAAGCACAAGGACTGCATAAAAATCCACCATACAGTAAAATTTAATTGTTTAAAGAAACGGTTGCTCGCTCTTGAAAAATGACGTAATCGAGAGTCTTTTATTTAAATTGTTTATAAAAAATATTGTAGCTTATTAACAATATAAGAAAGGTGCATGACCAATTTATTTAGAGTTAATTCTTTTGAAAAAACGAAATCTGCTGCTTGAAAATTAACAATAATGTTTATTTGTTTATGAAATTTATTTAAATGAAAAACGAGTCGATTTCGTAACAAAATACAACATCCACTTGTTCAAAAGTAGTTGAATTGTAAATTATTTTTGGAATTGTTTATTAAATAAAAAATAATTATTGGTTGATAAAGTATCATGAGCGAAGGATTTCCCCAAGTCATTTAAATTTTAAATTCACTGCGTTAACAAAATTAAATCTGCCATTTGAAAATTGAAAATTTGTACTAATTTAGAATATTTATTTTGAAAATTAACCATTCTTATCAGGTATTTAAAAAACACACTTATTTTTATACCAAAGTACCTACTATTGTACTTTTGGATTAATTTTGTTAATGTATAGAATTCCTGAAAATAAGAACAAGAATCCAACGACCGAATTTGGAAAACCACCATAAAATGCTCCTATTATAATGTGAAAAAAAAAATTTCCTAAAAAAAACTTCTTTTTTCCTTGGACCAAAATAAAAAAGAGGAAAGAAAAATAAGAAGGCAACCAATCAAATCCCATTCCTTCTCTTTTTTTATTTCTTTCGTCTTTTTTATTTTCATTACCATCAAATCACAACACAAAAACATTCATAATATTTTTAAAAATTTATTTTTAATAATTTTTTTTATATTTTTTGTCCAAGGAAAAAAGAAGTTTTTTTCAGAAAATTTTTTTTTTTCATATTACAATAGGAGCATTTTATGGTGGTTTCCCAAATTTGGTCGTTGGATTCTTGTTTTTATTTTCAGGAATTCTATGAATTAACTTGTTTATTGGACGTTAAATAGTTAAATAATATTTGATTTTAATCTAATTTAAAATTCTTAAATTTAATTTTGTTAAGGTATAGTTGTCGTGCCAAAAATCTGGTTATTGTAAAAAAAAAGTTTTTCATGATTTTAAGAATTTAATTGTTTATAATATTGGATGGTAATTTTGGCTTTAGGGTCACACACATTTTAAATTTATGCAAACATTACCAAAGACATTCAAGACTATACGAAACCAAATTTGAAATAATTTTCTTATTTAAACTACAGTTTTACACTACGTCCCTTATAAGAATTTTTGTAATTGTCTTTTCCAGAATAAAAATTAACCACTGATGAGGGCCACCATTGTGCGCCGAAACGTTTGGTTCAATTAAAAATTAATTGAATTATTTATTCTGACCCTAAAGCCAAAATTACCATCCAATATTATAAACAATTATTTTCATCGAGGGTCAATATAATCTCCCCACTGATTTTAAGAATTTAAATGATAAATTCATATCTTATAAAAGGAAAAACATTCATATTTATAAAAAAAGTTTAAAACTCACTAAAATTATTTGTTTAAACAATAGTATTTGTAATTTAATTTTTTCGTACCAACTTTTCAAAAATGTTTGAATCATAATAAGTCATGGTTTATTTTTTTGGTAAAGCATTCCCTACAACTCTACTGTTTCCAATTTTAAAAATAAGTGAATAATCTCCAAAGATAGTTATTTGATTGAATAATGTTTTCCTCCAAATTTTTTTAACGATTTCAGCCATAGAAAAAATTATTTCAAAAGTTGAAAACGACAGAGTTATAGACAGTGTTTTCCGGAAAAAATAAGACATTTATTAAAATTCAATAATTTTCAAAAAATTGGCAAGAAGCGATATTAAAAAAAATATATTTGCGAAAAATTTTGTTCAAATGAATGCTTTTTGTAAGTTTGAAATTTTTTTCTAGAAACATGTTTTTATTTGAAATGACATCATTAAAAATATTACTTCGATTTTTAAAATCATAGACAAACTATTTTTTGCCCAACTAGCTTGAAGTAACGAAGTTTATTAAATTTGTTTGTAACATTAAAAATCACTTTGGATTTAGAAAATGGTAACTAAGCATTATTTTTACATATATTCTAAACAACAAAGTGAGAAATAATGTTTCCAAGTATTTTTAATCTTGAAGAACTCATTAATTTGTTAATATAATAATAAAAATAAATTTTACCAGTTGTAGCCTACTGGGTATTATTTATTTTTACTGATTGCATGATGTTCTGCATAAATATAGGCAGTTTCAAAAAAATGGGATCGTTTCTAAAAAAAACGTAAGTCAACATTGTTGTTGAATAAATAAAAAATAAAATTTCAATTGGCTGGCACAAATCTCTTTGAAATAAGGTTTCCTTTCATTAAAAAAAAAAAACGTGATCAATTTGGATCAAAATTGTAAGCTCAGGACTAATTTGTCCAGAAAAACTTTTTTTGCCCCACTCTGCGGTTGGTAAATCTCTTCCATTCAGAATGAATAAAGTGATTCCTGGCGGTAATTTTAAATCCAGAGATTCTATGTGTGGTCTAGAATATTGATAACATTTTTTTCATGAAATGAGAAAGAAAAATTATCAATGAGATTAAGTTTGACTCATCTGACAGAAATGAATCGAAGGACAAGATCAAGAAAGAGTTTCGAGCGACACTGAAAGAGGCACCATCCTTCACTTTAGACTTTTTTCCACTTTTGATTCAGAGTAATTGATTCGTGACACATTAGATGGAGCATAGAGTCGCCTAAAAAAGCGAGGGTCAGACCCGCCGACCAAATCATATTCATTGGCCCATTCATCTGGAAAGATTTGTGCTACGAGTTGTATTTTATTTGTTCCTCTTTTCCCATATGTGTATCTTTTTTTAACGTGTGTGTGTGTGTGTCAAAATACACCTGTATTGTAGCAGCTCATACACACAAAATTTGAAAATAGACACTTTCTAGCTTCCTTTTGAGTCTGAGAAAAGAAAGGAGGGAAGGAGCTTTGGCGAGTGTCTAGGGGCCTTAATGGGGCGACCGTGAACACCAGGAGCCAGGAATGTTGATCTACGAGTTCGAATTCTACCAGAATGGTCCTCTCGGTAAACCCCGGCATTCTTATCCTAATAAATAAATATTATTAATATGCTGCTACCATATCTGAATACCCAACTGTGATTGGATCCCATGATACGTCCGCCTTAACCGCGTGATACCTTGTCGATTTCCTGGCGAATAGAATTCCTTAACTAAAGTATTAGATTTTTTTATTCTACCAGTAGTCTTGCGCGCGCCAAGGCGCGCGCTTATTAATTTTTTGTATGAAAAAGAATAAACTAAATACTTATTTTTCTATGTTATTTATATTTAATTAATGTTACAAAATATTTGTAAAAAATAATTAGAAGGCACTACAGGATGATGTACGTAGCCTACAATAAGGAGCTCCTTTTCATATTTTTTCTCTGTTGAAGCTAAAGGAGTAATGGATTTCTCATAAATTCTTTGTAGGTAAATTCTGCCATCGTTATCATCTTGAAAAAATTGTGAACATAATTATAATTGAATTTATTATAATCGGCTCTTAAATTTGTTTAACACTTAACTTATTTGTAAATTATATTGCCGTAATACATTTTTTATTTTATAAATTAAAAGAAATTTTATTTACAAAATAAATTGTGAATTATTCGTTTCAACATGTATATACGAGCATATAAATTTCAAATTGAAAAATACTACGAATAATAATAATTTTCATTATTATATAAGCTTCACAAAGTTTAAAAAAATGAACGATACATAGAATAGTGGCAGTAATTACCAATCTTTCATCAATCTTGAGAGCTTTTAAAATCCATTAAAATCATTGAAATCTTCGGAAATCTTATAAAATTCATTTAAATATTCTAAAATATATTGAAACCTCGCAAGTCCTATGAAATAGTTTCATATATGCCGAAGTTGTAAAAAAATTCTTTAAACTCTCAGAAAAATTGGTTCATTCCTCTTAAAGTCACTCAAAGCCTTTAAAATTCCTTAAAAAATTAATAATATCTTGAAAGTGCATTAAAGTCTTTAAAAATACTTTATAATATTTTAAATCATATCAAATCCTATCAGGTTACCGAAATAAATTTAAAATTGCTTGAAATCTTTTGATATACCCTAAAACCTGGCATAGGTCCTAGTAAATCGATCTATATTTTCGAAATTTTAGAAAACTCTTTGATACAATACGCCATGCAAATTTGGTAAGATCTCTTGAAAATGCTTTAGAATCTTTTTAAATACTCTAAAATATTTCAAATCCTCTGAAACCAATTGAACATATCTTAGAATCTTTTGAAATACTGTTAAAGTTTTCAAATCCTTTCAAAACTTTGGAAATCAATTGAAACATTTTAAAGCTCTTGGAAATGCTTTACATCTTCTAAAGTACCACAAAATTATTCAAATCCTATGAGTAACATTAAATTACTGGAATCAATTTAAAAATTCCTAGGATCTTCCAAAATACCCTCAGATATTTAAAATCCTTCACAATATTTTGGAATTCCTTGAAATGTTTTAAACTCTTCAAAATCCCTTGGAATTTTTAGAAGCACCCTAAAATATTTCCAATCCTTTGAAACTCTTCAAATTATTGAAATCCTTTGAAACTTTAAAAATCACTTGAAACTTTTTAAAGCTTACGAAAATGTCTTGACATCTTTTAAAATACTCTTAAAGTTCTCAAATCCTTTACCATTTTTTGAAATTCCTCAAAATTATTGAAATCTCTTGGAAATGCCTTGGAGTCTGTTAAAATATCCTAAAAGATTTCAAACCCTTTAAAAACTGTTGGCATTCATTGAAATTATTGACATCTCTTTCAAATTCTTTGGATTCTTTTCAAATGCCCTAAAATATTCCCGGTCTTTTAAAATTCCTTTAAATGATCAAAATAAATAAAAAATTCCTTGGAATATTTTAAATTACTCTGGGATATTTCAAATCCTCTGAAATCAATTAAAGTACTGCATTCTGCAATGTACTGCATTGCCAACGGCCATACCACGCTGAAAAACCCAGTTCTCGTCAGATCACTGAAGTTAAGCAGCATTGGACGCGGTTAGTACTTGGATGGGTGACCATTCAAGAATACTGACATGAGTGCTGTTGGCACATCGTGGGTGTGGTGAGCCCACACTTGTAGTTATTTATAACTACAAGAAAAACCTAGAAACACTACGCGAATCGGGTAGTGTCACGCCTACCCTGAAAGGGAAATGGTTTAATGGTATATATATATATATTCAAATGAAAAATCCTTGGAATCTTCAAGAAACCTCTAAAAATTTTCAAATTCTTTACATATTTTGGAAATTCCTTCAAATCGTTGAAATCTCTTGGAAATACCTTGGATTCTTTTGAAATACCCTAAAATATTCCTAATCTTGGAAAATTCCTTAAAAAATCCTTTCGAATCAATTAAATTACTAAAATCGGTTGAAAATTCTTTGAAATCTGTTAAAATATCCTAAAATATTGCAAACCCTTTAAAATCTGTTGGCACTCATTGAAATTATTGAAATCTCTGTCAAATGCTTGGGATTCTTTTCAAATGCCCTAAAATATTCCCAGTCCTTCAAAATTCCTTCAAATTAATAATATAAATGAAAAATTCCTTGGAATCTACGGAAATTCTTTGAAATATTTTCCTACAATATATCAATTTGAAATATTTTAGAATAAATTGAAATTTTTTATATATATATATACCATTAAACCATTTCCCTTTCAGGGTAGGCGTGACACTACCCGATTCGGGTAGTGTTTCTAGGTTTTTCTTGTAGTTATAAATAACTACAAGTGTGGGCTCACCACACCCACGATGTTAAATCCTCTGAAATCCTATTAAGTTAGTGAAATCAATTAAAAATTCCTCAAAATATTTTATAATACCTCAAAATATTTAAAATTCTTTGAAATCTTTTGAAATTCCTTGCAATTGTTTGAAGATCTTGAAAATTCCTTGGATTTAAAAAAATGCCTCATAGTCTTTGAACTTCTTTGAAATCCCTTCAAATTATCAAAATCAATCAATCAATAAAATCAATAAAATTTTTGATTTGTAGACATACACAGATCTCTGACATACTTCTATTCAAACCTAAAAAGAATAATTATTCGAATGTGTGACTATAAGGAAATGGAGATTTCAATCCTATAGGGAAAGTAGAACCGAAACGTACACGAGTTTCACAAATGATATTTAATATGATAAATATAATTAAATTATAATAGAAATCACATTTACAGAGCGTAGAAATGATTAATTTGAAAATTTCTTGTTTGCGTAAAAAGTTTAAAAACAGACTACCATCACAATTGAGGTTATGGTTCATTAGTTCTTTTAAAGACTTTTACCGTGCAACGGTTGGCAACACTGAGCCGCGCATTACCAAATACGAAAAAACACGTGTCGTATTATCGAACTCGAACTGCGATTCGATTCGATTACTATTTCCCACAATGATCCCGAAAATACCACCTTGACATGCGCATGCTTAGACTGAATGGCGCTTATTGGTTCTAGTACGCGTCCTCATTGAGAATTCAAATACAGGCGCGTACTACAGCCAATCAACTATATTACAATTCAAACATGCGCAGATAAAGGCGATTCAGTTAGCATCTCTGATTTCAAATGCAGTACCACACACTACTGTTGAATATGAGCGGCCTACAGCAAGCAAACGTTACCAGCGTTACTCTCGAAAATCGTCAGAATCGCAAACGACAATATCGTTTAGAGATTTTATATTAAGGATTGGACAATAAATGAAAAGTTATTCCAATCATTAAATTATTTTAATTGAATTATTAATTAGATTATTCGATCATTTGGTCTATTTTCTGTAATAACAAATATCACAAATGTTCATTGAAGAAAAAAGATCGTTTTCATTAGCTCCGCACAGTGGGATGAAATTGGAAAACGAGGTTCAAAATGACATTTAGAACGTAATTATGCACCGATTTTATATTTTTTTTTTGAAAAATTCGGAACTGAATTTTTCAGAAAATAGTGAATGTAAATTTTTTTTTTTGTTTATTTAATTTTTATGTTAATGCAACCAGCGAAAAAAATGTTGATTTTTTAAATTTCATTCTTTATCTTCTAGGCAAAATTTTTCTTATACTTCTCGACCCTTGGATTTAATGCATAGGGGTATAAGAAAGATAAAAAAATCGTTAACTTGCAAAGGTAATTGTTATAAACAGATTGTATTAACAAATAATCGACATTGGGGTTGATTCGTCTTCAAAGTATATTTCTGCTATTAAATCGCTTGCCTTCATTGTTAAGATGATACCTGGCCATGAAAATTTAATATTTAATATTATTTGTCCATTTTATAAACAAATTATATAAACAAATGTACATTTTCAGCGTTTTTAAGCGAAAAGAAGTCGTTTTTCCTTCTGAACTTGCTTACATTATATTGCCAATGATATTTTGTGAACAAATTTTCACCACTCATCAATATTTCTTCATTTTATAAACAAATTATATAAACAAATGCACATTTTCAGCGATTTTAAGCGAAAATAAACCGTTTTTTCTTTTGACCTTGCTAACATTATATTGCCAATAATGTTTTCTGAAAATTGTATTGCCACTCACAATATTTTTTCACTTTATAAACAAATTATATAAACAAATGTACATTTTCAGCGTTTTTAAGGGAAAGGAAGTCTTTTTTTCTTCTGACCTTGCTGAAATTATATTGTCAATAATGTTTTCCAACAAAATTTCGTCATGCATTAATATTTACTTATTTTACAAACAAATCATATAAATAAATTCACGTATAAGGGGTTTTTAAGCGGAAAAATATCGTTTTTTCTTCTGATCTTGATGCAGTTATATGGCCAATGATGTTCTATCGAAAAATTTTACCAAACACCGCTAATCGTTTATTTCATAAATAAATTATATAAACAAATGTGCATTGCAGAAATTTATAGGCAGGAAGAAATCGGTTTTCTTTTATTATTGTTTAAACTATATTGACAATGAATTGCCTTGATGAAATATTGTCATGCCTCACTATTTGTTGATAAAAAAAAGAGGTAAACGCCTAAGATGTTCTTTTTTTATACAATTTGTTTATAAAATAAGCAAATATTAATGAATATCAATTTTTTTCCAGAAACCATAATTGAAAATATAATTTCAGCAAGGTCTGAGGAAAAAAACGAATCCTTTTCGCTTGAAAACTCCTAAAATGCGCATTTGTTTATATAATTTGTTTATAAAATGAACAAATATTTATGGGTGGCAAAATTTTTTTCGGGAAACATCATTGGCAATATAATTTCAGCAAGGTCAGAAGAAAGGACGATTTCTTTTCGCTTAAAAACGCTCAAAATGTGCATTTATTTATACAATTTGTTCAATTAAGAAACAAATATTGATGGCTGGCAAAATTTTTCTTGAAATACATCTTTGGCAATATAATTTCAGCAAGGTCGAAAAAAAACGATTTCTTTTCGCTTAAAAACAGCCAAAATGTGCATTTGTTTATATAATTTGTTTATAAAAAAAACAAATATTGATGAGTGGCAACAATATTTTGAAGAAACATCATTGGCAAATATAATTTCAGCAAGGTCAGCTAAAGGATGATTTCTTTTCGCTTAAAAACGCTGAAAATGTACATTTGTTTATATAATTTGTTCCTAAAGTGAACAAATTTTGTGAGTGTAAATAAAATTTTCAGAAAAAATTATTGGCAATATAATGTTAGCAAGGTCAGAAGAAAAAACGGTTTATTTTCGCTTAAAATCGCCCAAAAATGTGCATTATTTTTAGTTGAAAATTTGACTTTTTTAATTAAAAATGCACGTTATTTTTTGAAAATTTGTCTCGTTTGGGCGAAATTTAGCATCTTGAATGAAAATGAAACTATTATGTTTCAAGATTTAATTATTTTATTGAAAGATCGTCCTTTTTGGTTGAATTCAACTGTTTTTGGTTTGAGATTAGTCTTTTTTTATTAAAATACCAACTAATACATTTTTCGTTGACAATTCATCATTTTAGTTGAAAAATTTTTTTTTTTTTGAGAAAATAAATTTATGTAACAGAAAATTTAACTTTTAGATTTTTTATTGGAAAATAATCTTTTTTAGTTGAATTTTCTACTGTCTGGTTATAATTTATGTATTTTGTTAAAAAATCGTATATTTCTCATAAATATAATGTTCTTGGTTAAAAAATAATCTATTCTATTGGTAATTCAACTACACGTAAAAAGAATTCATATTGAATTGCGTCCGTATTCGTACCCATATTTTCTTAAAACAATTTTTAATTTTTTCAGTTTACTTGATTAAGAGATGAACTTCTTTGTTAAAAATTTATTTTCTATTTCAAACTAATTTGTTGTAAATTCGTCTTTTTCTATTGAAAAATTAATTTTGCTGATTAAAAATATAATTTTTTCGTTTTTGATTGTAAATTTGACTATTTGGTTCAAAATTACTCATTTTTCAATTGAAAACTCCACTATTTGTTGAAAATTCATGTATTTTGTTAAAAATTAAACTTTTTTTGAAGCCTTTTCTATTACTACAAAATTGTAAATATTTTTAATGTGGGAATCGGAACTAGTTAAATTTAAAGAAACACTTCAAGAAGAAAAATAATTCTTTTTTTTCATTGAAAATTAATTTTTTCAACTGAAAATTTACCTACTCTAGATGAAAATTAATCTTTTTAGTAAAAATTTATCTCTTTGTTGGAAAATCCAACTTTTTATGGTCGGAACTTAACTCTCATTGGTTGAAAAGTCTACTATTATATTTTTGGTTGATTAATCTTTTTTGGTTCAAAATGAAACAGTTTGGTTAAAATGTATTTATTTCGCTTTTTTTTTCTTGAAGTTTTATGTTTCTAACTAAAAATTGCATTGTTCAATTTTTGTTTGGAATTTCTCTTTTTTGGTAGAAAATTTATCTTTTGGGTTGAAAATTCAACTATTTGGTTGAAAATAATTTTTTTTGGTTCCAGATTCATTTTTTTAGTTAAATATTCATTACACTGGAACTCCTATTTGAGTGCGTTTTCGGTTCTGATTCTAAATGGCCTTAACTTAAATCGATCACAAAATTCGCTTGCCCCGAACGTAAATAGGCAGGGTCGCATCCATAATTTTTTGAACGCATGACGCAACCTGACGTATTGCGCTGAAAAAGCGGCCCTCATGCTGTTTGTCACGCTTGACTGAGCACCGCCTCTCTTTCGGTTTCGTGGTTCCCGCATCGCCAAATTTCGAGGACGGAAATTCTAGAAGCGAGAGTTACTTAAATGGGATTCCTAGTGTACTTTGTTTTAAAATTTTATCAAATTGTTAAAAATTTGGATTTTTTAGTTAAAAATTAATTTTTTTAAATGAAAATGTAACTATTTCATTTTTGCTTAACAATGAATCTTTTTTAGTTGAAAATTTATTTTTTTGTTCAAAACTCGTCTTCTTTGGGTTGGAAATTCAATTATTCTGGTATAAAATGGAACTCTTTCATTGAAATGTCTTCTTTTTGGTTTGAAAATTAGTCTCTTTTATTTTATTATTACACTTTTTTTTTTAATTCGTATTCTTTGGTATAATTCAACTTTTTGGGATTTGAAAAACAATATTTTTTGGTGGAAGTAGCAACTATTACACTTTTCGTTAAAAATTAATTTTTTTGAACAAAGCTTCATCACTTTGGTTGAAAATTAAAATATTTTGTTGAAAAATTCCTAATTCTTTTTTTTATTTGAAATTTCTCTTTTTGAGTTGAAAACTTGACTCGCGCATCACGCACATAGATATTTAAGAATACAATTTTCAAATGTTTCAATCAAATGATGAAGAAAAATGAAATGACAAAAATGAAATGATGAATTTTTCAAATGAAAAATTGGTCCGGGAAAAGTCAGGGAAAGTCAGGAAATTTTGAAATTGAAAATTTGAAATTTTTCAAAAAATTGAAATGATGAAAAAAAAACGGAATTTAACGAGATTTGCACATGTGGGGGGATGAAGGATGAAAAAAAATGAAATGATAAAAATGAAATGATGAATTTTTCAAATAAAAAATTGGTCCGGGAAAAGTCAGGAAATTCAAAATTAGAAATTTTTCAAAAAATTGAAATTATAAAATTTTTACGGAATTTAACGAGATTTGCACATTTTGGTGGGGGGGGGGGGTATTAAAAATTTCAAATGTTTCAATCAAATGACAAAAATGAAATGATGAATTTTTCAAATGAAAAATTGGTCCGGGAAAAGTCAGGAAATTTTGAAATTGAAAATTTTTCAAAAAATTGAAATTATAAAATTTTTACGGAATTTAACAAGATTTGCATATTTTTTGGGGAATTTCATGAGATTTCTGAAGATTTCAAGGAATTACAAAAGTTTTTAGGCACAAACGTAATTTGTGGGCGAACCTTCACAAAATTCTGTATGACACTTGTCCCTAATAGTGTTCAAAATATTGTATTCAGAAGCAACCATTTTTTTGCTTTATTATTATTAATCGCCCAGGTGCAAAGTTGTTTTTATACTTAAAAAAATTAAACCTGTTAGGGAAAATGAAAAATTGGTCAGGCAAGAGTCAGTGAAAGTCAGGAAATTTCGAAATTGGAATTTTGTAGCTGCCCTGAAATATTGGCCCAAGAAGTGTGCAGTGGTGGGGGTTTCAAACTGGGACTGATTTCATACATCAGATATATATTCCGGTACTCAATTCATGTTTTCTAATGGATGTTGTACAATAGTAGTAATGATATACATAATACGTATTGATAATCCGAGTAATGAGGAAAGTAATAACTGTTAGTGTTTAATTGCCATTCGCAGTGAATTAATAGCACGTTTGAAATATCAGCAGCGATAACCTTGAAATCAAAGCAAAAGCATTTTGCGTGGCATCAATGGTTACCGGATGCGAATGAATGGAGTCGGTGCTTTTGACGTGAGCATATGCGTACGAGCTCGAATCATTGGCAGACGAGCGCATACAAAGAACTTTCTTACAAATGGCTTATTCTTTTGCGTCGACCTTGGTACTTGCTCATAACGATGGAGATCCATCAACTCGTCACCAAAACGAATCGATGCAACACATTTTTCTGATTCTCGACTCCCTGATATAGATATCAACCTCCGAGGTGACTTATAACTCCTATTAATTCAAAAATATTAGAAAAGTATGCATTATTTGCATAGGCGTGGGACGTCGGGTCCCTGAACATCGAACATTTTTCCGCTCGCTAAACAAATCTGAAATTTCCCTCAGGGCCTAGGAGATAAGTGGCCATACATGAACTACGTTACCAATTTTGCACAATTTTGCCCCCCCCCCCCTAATATCACCCCTAATTTATGACCGTGGTTTTGTCTTACCCCTCCTCCCCCCGAAATTAACGCAGCCAATGTCTAAGCATAAATTTCACATTTATTCTGCATGTTTTGAAGTCGAAATATTTTCAACCAAAAATATTTCTACTAAAAGGGATGAATTTTCAAACTGAAAGGACATATTTTGGAAAAAAATAATGTTTAAACAAACAGTTGCACTAAAAAACAAATAGTTGAACTTTCAAGCAAACGAGACAAATTTGCAAGAAAATAGTTGAATTTTTAACAAAATAGATCAATCTTCCACCCAATAGGACGAATTTTCAACCCTGAAAGCTAATTTTCAACAAAAGTGGTCATTTTCAATAAAACAGTTGAGTTTTCGACGAAAAAAGATAACTTTAACAAAATAGTTGAATTCTTAACAGAGTAGTTGAATTTGCCACGAGATCATTTAAATTTTAACCAATTAGCTGAAATTTTTAATGTTCAAAAATTATTTTTTTTTCAGTTGAATTTAAAGATGAAAGAGGAATTTTTAAATAAATATTTGAATCCTCTACCAGAAAGATTAATTTTTAACAAAAAACACTATATTTTTACCCAAAAATACGGGTTTCAACTAAAGAGTGTTTTAAGCTGAAAAGTTTCAATTAAATAAGATAAGTTTTCAAACAAAAAATATAATTTTTAACAAAATAGTTTAATTTCCAATCATAAAGATGAATTTTCAACAAACAAGTTTGATTTTTTACCCAAGAATTGAATATTTAAATTAACAGATAAAAAATTAAATTTTATATAAAATAGATAACGGATTTTTGACAAAATATTAAATTTTCAACCAAAGACGTGAATCTTAAAAAATTTATGTTCAATAAAGTAGATTAACTTTCAACCGAATAGTTGAATTTCCTACCAAAATAGTTGAATTCTGAACCAAAAATAAAAATTTTCGACAACAAAGTTAATTTTGCATCAACTAGTTGAATTTTTAAATTAATAGATAAATTTTTAACAAAATACGAATCATTAACTGAAACAGATTAATTTTTAACCAAAAGGATTAATTTTCTACAAAAAAGGAAGTATTTTCAACCAATTAGTTTAATTTTTAACTAGAAAAATCAATTTTTATTTAAAAATATTACTTTTCAACGAAAAATGGAATAATTATATTTTCAGTTTGAGAAAATAATTCTCAACAAAAAAACAACGAATTTTTAACAAAATAGTTAAATATCTAAGTAAAATTATGAATCTTGAACAAAAAAATGAATTTTTAACAAAAAACTTCAACATTTAACCAAATAGTTGAATTCTCAACCAAAAGTATGATTTTCTTAAGCCAGAGATGAATCTTCAACCCAAAAAATGAATTTTTGACAAAAAATTTCAACATTCAACCAAATAGTTCAACTTTTAACCGAAAAGACTATTTTCCAAAACACAGATGAATCATTAACAAATACAAATTTTTATCAAAATAGTTGAGTCATTAACCAAAATAGATTAATTTTCAAACAAAGGGTTGCATTTTTAATCCAATGGGGTGAATTTTCAACCAAGAAAATTAATTTTTTATGAAAAAAAAAACAATTTTCAACATAATACATACATGAATTTTCAATTAATTTTTTGAATTTTTAACTAGAAAAGATCAATTTTTATTTCATGATATCAGTTTTCAACTCAATATGGAATGCGCACATTTTCAGTTAAAAGAATGAATTCTCAACAACAACAAAAAACAATGAATTTTCAACAAAATAGTTAAGTTTCCGAATATATTGATGAATCTTCAACCAAAAATGAATTTTTAACAAAAAATGTCAATATTTAACCAAATAGCGCAAATTTAGAACTAGAGAGCAAAAAACAATAAACATTAAAATTTAACCAAATAGTTTAGTTTCAAATCGAAAATATGATTTTTAACCCTGAGATGAATCTGCATAAAAAAATATGAATTTTTAACAAAAAAATTCAAAATTCAACCAAATAGTTCAATTCTCAATCATAAAAATAATTTTTCAGTCCAGAAGGTTAATTTTTACCAAGCAATGCGAATTTGCAACAAAACAGTTGAATATTCAACTAATAAAAATTAATGTAAAACCAAAAATATAATAGTTAAATTTTCAGTCAACAAAAATTAATTTTCAATCAAAAATAAAACGAATTTTCATCAAAATAGTTAAATTTCTATTTAAACTTATGAATCTTGAACAAAAAAATGAATTTTTAAGAAAAAACTTCAAAATTCAACCAAATAGTTGAATTCTCAACAAAAAATATGATTTTCTTAAGCCAGAGATGAATCTTCACCCAAAAAATTAATTTTTGACAAAAAATTTCAACATTAAACCAAATAGTTCAACTTTTAATCGAAAAGATTATTTTGTGTTTTTGAACCAAAGGGATGAATTTTCAATCAAGAAGATTAATTTTCTATAAAAAAAAAGAATTTTCAACATAATACCTGAATTTTCAATTAGAAAAGATCAATTTTTATTTCCTAATATCAGTTTTCAACTCGAAATGGAATACGCACATTTTCAGTTAAAAAAATTAATTCTCACAAAAAAAACAATGAATTTTCAACAAAATAGTTAAATTTCTCAATATATTGATGAATCTTCAACAAAAAATAAATTTTTAACAAAAAAATTCAATATTTAAACAAATAGAGCAAATTTAGAGCTTCAGAGCAATTTTCGCATAATTTATAAATAAAAATCAATATTAAAAAAATATTGGTTTTAGACCAGCAGACAGAAAACAATTAGCATCAAAATATTTAACTAAATAGTTCAGTTTTAAATTCGAAAAAAATATTTTTAAGCCAGAGATGAATCTTTACTCAAAAATATGAATTTTTGACAAAAAAGTTCAAAATTCAACCAAATAATTAAATTCTCAACCAAAAAAAAATGATTGTTTGACCCAGAAAATTAATTCTTAACAAGCAAGGTGAAGTTACAAACAAAATAGTTAAATATTTGACTAAGAAAGATAAATGTGCAACCTAAAATGGAATAGTTGAATTTTCACTGAAGAAAAATTAAGTTTCATCAAAAAATAAAACGAATTTTCATCAAAATAGTAAAATTTTGAACCAAGAAGTTGAATTTTTTACCGAATAATTTGGATTTTCTTATTAAATTCCATTATTTCAGTTCGTATTCGAGAAAAAAATGAGAAAAGGGGGATATTTTTTGGAAACGGGGCAAAATAATTATTCTTGAAAAAAGTGAATGAATTTTCAACCAAAAAGACTAATTCTTCATTAAAAAAAGAATTTTCAACATCATACATGAATTTTCAACTAATTTGTTGAATTTTCAACTAGAAAAGATCAATTTTTATTTCCTAATATCACTTTTCAACTAAATATGTTATACTTACATTTTCAGTTAAAAAAATTAATTTTGAAAAAAAAACAAAGAATTTTCAACAGAATTTTTTCTTTTAATTTATAAAAACGATTTGATGTGAAGGAATCAATTGAGAAAAAAATTTCCTTATAAAAGTGAAAAAATGACATTCTGACAAGTAGTCTAAATATGCTGGTGGTCGGATAACAGTTCTAAGATTGGACACCACTTTTGGAATGTTAAACAAGAAAAATTAATTTTTAACAAAAAACTTCAACATTCAACCAAATAGTTGAATTTTCAACCAAAGAGATGATTTTTGAAGTCAGAGATGAATCTTTAACCTAAAAATGAATTTTTAACAAAAAATTCAACATTCAACCAAATAGTTTAACTTTTAACAGAAAATATTATTTTTTAATACACAGATGAATCTTCAACCAAAAATACGAATTTTTATCAAAACAGTTGAATCCTCAACCAAAAACAGATTGATTTTCAAAAAATGGTTGCATTTTTAAATCAAAGGGATGAATTTTCAACCAAGAAAACTAATTTTCCATAAAAAAAAAAGAATTTTTAACATCATACATGAATCTTCAATTAATTTGTTGAATTTTCAACTAGAAAAGATCAATTTTCATTTCATAATATCACTTTTCAACTAAATATGTTATACTTACATTTCCAGTTAAAAAAATTAATTCTAAAAAAAAAACAATGAATTTTTAACAAAATAGTTGAAATGTCTACTAAATTGATGAATCTTCAACAAACAAATACATTTTTAACAAAAAAATTCAACATTTAACCAAATAGATCAAATTTAGAACTTGAGAGCAATTTTTTCACAATTTAGAAAAAAAATCAATATTCATAAAATATTGTTTTTAGATCATGAAAAAAAGCAATTAACATTAAAATATTGTTTTTAGACCATTAAAAAAAGCAATTAAAATTAAAATATGGTTTTTAGACCATGAAAAAAAGCAATTAACATTAAAATATTTAACGAAATAGTTCAGTTTCAAATCGAAAACATGATTTTTAACCCTGAGATGAATCTTTATCCAAAATATGAATTTTTAACAAAAAAGCTTGAAATTCAACAAAATAATTCCATTCTCAACCGAAAAAATAATTTTTTTATCTAGAAGATTAATTTTTACCAAGCATGGCGAATTTACAACAAAATAGTTGAATATTTGACTAAGAAAGATAAATTTGCAACCAAAAATAGAATAGTTGAATTTCAGTTCGTATTTGAGAAAAAAATGAAAAAAGGGGGAAATTTCTTGAAAACAGGGGAAAAAAGAATTATTCTTGAAAAAAGTCCCTTTCTGACGTAATATTTTATGTTTTTTACTTAGTATGTTGAGAATATATTAATTTTTTTACTGTAAACCTGATTTCAGAAGATTTCAAGGGATTTCAAAATATTTAAAGATTTTCAGTGATATGAAAAGATTTTAAAAAATTTTGAGGAATTTGAGTTATTTCCAAAGACTAAAAAGTATTTTTTGAAATTACAAAATTTTTACGGAATTTAAAGAGATCTGCAAATTATTTGCGGAACTTTATGATATTTCAGAAGATTTCAAGGGATTACAAACGTTTTAAGGTATTTAAAACATTTCCAAAGAATTACGAGAGATTTCAGTCTTCAAATTATTTTAAAAGATTTCAGGTGTTTGAAAAAAATTACGTAGTACAATTTCAGAGATAATTTTAATTTTTCAACGGCATTTTGCAAGATTTTAAGGAATTTGATTGATTTGCAGGAAGTTTAAGGAAAAATTTATAAATATTTCAAAGTATTTTAACGGATTCAAGAGGTTTAAAGAGGTTTCAAAGTTTCCACCGGATTTTAAAGGATTTTAAAAGATTTTAAAAGATTCCAAAGTATACACAGAAAAAGAGGTTGACTGCCTAATAGAATTTCTTCTTTAAATTAAAAAAAAACGATTTGATGTGAAGGAATCAAAAGAGAAAACAAAATTTCCTTATCAAAGTGAAAAAATGAGATTCAGAAGTAGTATAAATGTGCTGGTGGTCGGATAACAATTCTAAGGTTCGACACCACTTTTGGAAGGCCATATACAAAACAGTATTATATTTTCCAAATTGTCAACGATAGGTCAGAAAATGAATGCTAATCTCTTCTCATGGGGCTAAACTTTTATAACATTATAAAAATTTGGTTATGAAAAAATAGATATTCGTCCAAATACTAATACGTTTTCGAAGACCTGTTCCTTTTTCGCATAGGCGCAGGACGCCGGGTCCCTAAACATCGAAAATCCTTCCGCTCTCCAAACAAATCTGAAAATCCCCCCAGGCCCAGAAGATAAGTTCCCATCGATTTGTCAGATTGTCGATTCTTCACACTTTGACGAACACTTTGTAGAGTTGTAAACCATAGCCAAACAGAATCCTAATCAAACAGGAGAGTGCATACGAGAGTTTGAATGAAACGTTTACGTTTGACTCGACACTCAACACCGACCATTTCGCACCGGATGTCCTCCCGAGCGATAACGGCTTGGCTTCGAGCCCTCGAAAAATCTCACGTGCTCAAAGTAACATTCATGTGTTACAAATACACCCACAGTTGATCCCATAAATCCTTCTCTGAGACTTGAGTGCGCTGGATATTAACTTGAATCTAAGTTTATAATTACTGAGAACTACATGGGCTACCAGGTATTGGCGCAATACCGATCTCGTTATAAACTACGAGTCTTCAGTCCCTTTTTCCTCTTTTTATTTTTTTTTCACCCCCTCTATGTATCTCCTTCTCCTGTGAATTACGAATCGCCTTCTATGTCGAGCTGGCAAATTAATGCGCGTAATATGTTGCTTGCAAGCACGTTTATAGGTTTGCGTCTCCTATATGGAATTATGGATAAGGGGCCGTGCATAAATTACGTAAAGTCTTTTGTGTCGGAAGGTGTTCGGGAAAATGTTAGGATCTGTTAACAGGGCGGGGAAGGGGTAAATGGGGGAGTTTACCATCAAACAGAAAGCGCGGTTCGGGTCCGAGTTCTGCAAAAATTTAAATTTAATAAATGAAAAATAGGTTTTTCCATATAAATTATCAATAAGAGTTTATTGTTTATTTGTAAAATGAAGTAAAAAAGTATGTAATTTAGTTTTAAAAGAAAAAATTTAATATTTTAATCACCAGTCACTTTTTCCTGCGTAGTTTTAAATTTTACAAACATAACATTATTGTCTACTGAAAAAAGTTCCAAGTACCTATTTTAATAACATTCTATATTTTTTTACCAACTAGTAGAACTTTCAACTAATAAAGATAAATTCTGAACCAAAAATGAAATAGTTCAATTTTCAACAAAAAAGATGAGTTTTCAAACAAGGAGATAAAGTTTTTACTAGAAAGACAAATTTTCAACAAACTACATGTGAAAGGTAAATTTTCTACTAAAAGAAAACGAATTTTCAATAAAATTGTTCAATTTTCAACTTAAAGGAATAATAAATTTTCAACTAAAAAAATAAATTTTCAAAAAAAAATAGAATAGTGAAATTTTTAGATAAAAAATTAAATATAAAACAATATATTTTAATTTGCTACAAGAAAAATGAATTTTCAAATAAAAACAGAACATTTTCAATCAAAAATGGAATAGCTAAATTTTCTATTAAAATAATTAATTTTCAACCAATTCGTTCCAATTTGTAGGGTTTTGTTCATGAATATTTTCTGATTTCTTTTAATTGAGTCTGAATAATTTTAACTCAATTTCTTGAAAGAAATCTTTTTATTAAAAAATTTGTTTGTAATAAGTTTGCACTAAATATAGCAATTTTAGAAATATATAGGAAATATTTTTGGATTATTTCTTTTTCCTATTTTTGAAATTGTAATAATCTAAATGAATTGGATTGAATCACCCAAAAAAAAAAAATTAATATAATAGTTGAATTTTCAGCCATAGAGATGAATTATCAACTGAAGTAATAAATCTTCAACAAAAAAATTTATTTTCAACAAAGTAGTAGTTGATATTAGAACCAAAAAAGATTTCAAATATTTTGATAATAAATAATAAACAATTGAATTTACACAAAAAAGACGAACATTAAATCAAATTCTTAATTTTTAAGTTCAAAAATTAATTTCTAACAAAAAAAAACAACAGATTTTCAATAAAATAGTTAAATTTTCATGGAAAGAAATGGATTTGCAACTAGAACAAAATTTCAAACCAAAAATGAAATCGATCGATTTTCAACCAAAAAGATGAGTTTTCAAACTCGTTTTCAAACAAGGAGATAAAGTTTTTACTAGAAAATCAAATTTTCAACAAACTACATAAATTTCCAACTCAAAATTGGAATTTCTAAATGTGAAAGGTAAATTTTCAACTAAAAGAAAATATAAATTTTTAACTAAAAAAATAAATTTTCGACAAAAAATAGAATAGCGAAATTTTGAGAGAAAAAAATTAAATTTCCAACAATATAGTTCAATTTACAACAAGAAAAAGTGAGTTTTCAACTTAAAAACAAAAAATTTTCAATCAAAAATGAAAAAGCAACATTTTCTACTAGTATAATTAATTATCAACCAAAAAAAGCGAAATTTTCAATATAATAGTTGAATTTTCAGCCATAGAGATGAATTATCAACTAAAGTAATGAATCTTCAACCAAAAAATTTATTTTTAACAAAGTAGTAGTTGATATTCCAACTAAAGAAGAATTCAAATATTTTAATTTTAAATAATAAACAATTGAATGTAAACAAAAAAGACGAACTATAAATGAAAAACTTAATTTTTAAGTTCAAAACTTAATTTTTAAGAAGAAAAAACAAATTTTCAATAAAATAGTTAAATTTTCATCGAAAGAAATGGATTTGCAACTGAAAAAAAATTTGTCACCAAAAATGAAATCGTTCAATTTTCAGTTTAAAAAATAATTTTAAACAAAAAAAGGAGGTTGGAACAAAATACTTAAATTTTCAACCAAAAATAATGAATGTTCAACCAAAAAGATGCATTTTCAAACAAGAAGACTAATTTTCTACCAAAAAGTCGAATTTTCATCTAAAAAATTAAATTTGAAGGATACAAAAATATTTCTTACAAACTAGTTAAATTTTTAAACAAAGAAATTAATTTTTGACCAAATAAATGAACTTAGAAACAAGAAGAAGAATTTTCTAAAAAATCGATTTTCAAAGACGTAGTTGAATTTTCAACTGAAAAGATCAATTTTCAAGAAAAGAGAAAGGAATATTTATAAATTAGTTAAATCTTCAACCGAAAAAATAATTATTCAACCAAAATGATTTTAAATTAAAAGCCGTTGAATTCAACCAAAAATATGATTTTTCAAACAAGGAGATAAAGTTTTTACTGGAAGGCAAATTTTTCAAAAACTACTTAAATTTCCAACTAAATATTTGAATTTCTAACTGTAGAAGGTAAATTTTCTACTAAAAGAAAAAGAATTTTCAACAAAAAATAGAATAGTTAAATTTTCAGATAAAAAAATCTAATTTAAAACAATATAGTTTGATTTGCAACAAAAAAAAATAAATTTTCAACTAAAAAACAAAACATTTTCAATCAAAAATGGAATAGCTGAATTTTCTATTAAAATAATTAATTTTCAACCAAAAAAAAGCGAAATTTTCAATATAATAGTTGAATTTTCTGCCATAGAGATGAATTATCAACTAAGCTAATGAATCTTCAAACAAAAAATTTATTTTTCACAAAGCAGTAGTTGATATTCCAAACAAAAAATATTTCAAATATTTTAATATTTAATCAAAAACAATTGACTTTAAACAAAAAAGACAAATTTTAAATGAAATGCTTAATTTTTAAGTTCAAAACTTAATTTTTAACAAAAAAAAAGCAAATTTCCAATAAAATAGTTAAATTTTCATCGAAAGAAATGGATTTGCAACTAGAAACAAATTTGTAACCAAAAATGAAATCGTTCAATTTTCAACCAAAAAGATGAATTTTCAAACAAGGAGATAAAGTTTTTACTAGAAATGCAAATTTTCAACAAACGACATAAATTTCCATATAAATATTTGAATTTCTAATTATAAAAGGTAAATTTTCTACTAAAAGAAAACGAATTTCCAACAAAGTTGTTCAATTTTCAACTGAAAAAATAAATTTTCAACCAAATATAGAATAGAGAAATTTTCAGATGAAAAAATTTAATTTAAAACAATATAGTTTGATTTGCAACAAGAAAAATAAATTTTCAACTAAAAAAAAACATTTTGAATCAAAAATGGAATAGCAAAATTTTCTAATAAAATAATTAATTTTCAACCAAAAAAACCAAAATTTTCAATATAATAGTTGAATTTTCAGCCATAGAGATGAATTATCAACTAAAGTAATGAATCTTCAACCAAAAAATTTATTTTTAACAAAGTAGTAGTTGATATTCCAACCAAAAAAGATTTCAAATATTTTAATATTTAATAATAAACAATTGAATTTAAACAAAAAAGATGAACTTTAAATGAAATTCTTAATTTTCTTGTTCAACAATTAATTTTTAAGAAAAAAAACAACAAATTTTCAATAAAATATTTAAATTGTCATCGAAAGAAATGGATTTGCAACTAAACTTTCTTAGTTTACAAATTCACCAATTGGGCTTTTTTATTGTATTTTGTTGGAAATTCGTCTTTTTTGGTCGGAAATTAATCTTTTTGTTTTAAAATTCAACTGTTTGGTTCCAAATTTAATTATTTGATTGAAAATTAAACTGTTTCGTAGAACCATATTTTTCATTAAGGATTCAACTATTTTGTTGCAATGTTTTTTTTTTTAATAAGTTCAACTGTTTTTTATTTTTTTAATGAAAATGTTTTCCTGTTTAAAATATCAACTATTACATTTTTTGTTGAGAATTCATCTTCTTTCTTTGAAAATTCAACTATTTGTTTTTTTTAAATGTTTTTTATTGAGAATGTGTCCTTTTTAGGAGAAAATTAATCTTCTTATTTGAAAATTCAACTATTTGATTAAATATAGAACTGTTCTGTTGAAAATTAAACTGTTTGTCTGAAAATTAACTTTTTTGATGAAAATTCTACTCTTTTGTAGAAAATTCGTCTTTTTGGCTTGAACATTCAACTATTTGGTATCAAGAATTCAACTGCTTTATAGAAAAGTCGATTTTTTCTATTAAAAATATTTTTTTTCTAAAGAAAATTAAGCTATTCTATTTTTAATTAAAAATGAATCTTTCTTACTTGAAAAATTCAACTATTTAGTTTTTTAAAATGTATTTTGTTGAAAATTCATCTTTTTTGGTAGACAATTAATCTTCTTGGTTCAAAATGCAACTATAAAAAATATATATATTTTGTTGACAATTCATTTTTTTTTTTTAGAAAATTAATCTTCTTGGTTGAAAATTCAACTATTTGGTTCAAAATTTAATTATTTCCTTAAAAATTAAACAGTTTTGTAAACCCATCTTTTTGGTTAAGAATGCAACCATTTTGTTGAAATGTTTTTTTTTGTTCAACTCTTTTTCATTGAAAATAAAAATGTTTTCCTGATTAAAATATCAACTATTACATTTTTTGTTGAGAATTCATCTTCTTTGTTTGAAAATTCAACTATTTGGTTTTTTTATGTATTTTATTGAGAATCTGTCCTTTTTACGAGAAAATTAATCTTCTTGTTTGAAAATTCAACTATTTGTTTAAAAATAGAACTGTTTTGTTGAAAATTA